>VBSM01003228.1:108404-126381 GCA_008086735.1 Cheirogaleus medius | reverse complement strand
TTAATGTACTTGAAGATGTAGCAATATAGACTATCCAAAATTAAATGCAGAGATTAAAGATAGAAACATGGAACAACATCAATCAGACTAATATGGGTATAAATCAAAATTCCCTAAAGGAGAGGAAAAGCAGGGGGAGGGAAAGAAATATTTCAAGAAATGATAGTAAAATATTTCCAAATATTTTCAAATTTGATAAAAAACCATAAACTCACAGAATTAAGTTCAATGCACATAATCCAATAGCTGAAAATAGAGATAAGAGGAAACTCATACACAGATGTCAGACGGAAGGAAAAGATACCACATGGAAATATGGCTCTACATTCAAGAATTAATTTTGTGTGTATGTTCATGTGTGTGTGTGTGTGCACATGCACAATAAAGGCGAGAGTGAAGAAATGTAAATACACTATTGTAAGGTTCTTATACTATACATGAGGAGGTGTAATATCACTTGAAGGTAGACTGTGATAAATACGTATACTATAAACTCTAATGCAACCACTGAATTAAAGCAGGATTTTAGTTAACCCAATGAAGGAGATAATATAGAATCATAAAAAATAACTTTTTTTTTTTTTGAGACAGAGTCTCACTCTGTTGCCCAGGCTAGAGTTCCATGGCATCAGCCTAACTCACAGCAACTTCAAACTCCTGGGATCAAGAAATTCTTCTGCCTCAGCCTCCCGAGTAGCTGGGACTACAGGCATGCACCACCATGCCCGGCTAATTTTGTCTATATATGATTAGTTGTCCAATTCATTTCTTTCCATTTTTAGTAGAGACAGGGTCTTGCTCTAGCTCAGGCTGGTTTCAAACTCCTGACTTTGAGCAATCCTCCCACCTCGACCTCCCAGAGTGCTAGGATTACAGGTGTGAGCCACTGCACCCAGCAAAAGTATCATTTAAAAAACCTTTTATTGATAGTATTTTGTCTCCCGAAAGGATATGTTTAAGTTCTAACCCCCAATACTTGTAAATATGACCTTATTTGGAAATTGAATGTTTGTAGATATAATCAACTCAAGATTAAGTAAGATGGGTCCTAATTCAGTATGACTCGTGTTCTCTTTAGATGAAGTGAATAGACACAGGGAGAAGATAACTACCTTTTGATAGAGACAGATATTGGACTGGTACATCTATCAGCAAAGGAGTGCTAAGGATAGTTGAAAAACATCAGAGGCTAGAACAGGCAAAAAAGAATTCTCCCCTACAGATCTGAGAGAGAACATGGCCCTGATGAGACCTTGATTTCATAATGACTAGCCCTCAAACCTGTGAGGTAACAAATTTCTGTCATTTTAAGCCATCCAGTTTGTGGTACTTTGTTACAGGAGCCCTAGAAAATTAAAGCAATGCTTAATATAAAAGCAGGAAAAAAAACCTTATGGGACAAACAGAAACCAAATAGCAAGATGATAAACTTAAACTTAACCATAGCAATATAGATGTAAATCATGTAAAACTTCTTTGAAAAGGCAAAGAATGTCAGATTGGATTTTTAAAATCTGAACTATATGCTACTTACAAGAAGTGCATGTTAAATATAAGGACATAAATTGATTAACATAAAAGGGTGGAAACAGATATACCATGCTAATACTAATCAAAGAAATCTGAAATGGCTATGTTAAACTCAGGAAAGTATGCTTCAGAACAAAAAATATTAGCAGGCATAAAAGAATGTACTTCATAATTATAAAGGTGTTAATTTAAGAAGAAATAATTCTGTTTATGTACCTAATAAAAGACCTTCAAAATACTTGAACCAAAAGCTGACAGAACTACAAGGAATAATATTCACAGAGTCGGAGACGTTATTAATACCCTTGTTTTACTCATTGACAGAATAAGGGACAGAGATCAACAAGACTATTAGAGACTTGAATAACACTATTAACCACCTTAACTGACATTTTTAGAACACTCCACATAATGACAGCAAAATACACATTCTCTTCAAGTTTCATGAAACATTTATCAAGATAAATCATATTCTGAGCTATTAAACAAGTATCACTTTATTTAAAAGTGAATACAGAGTAGTAAATTCTCAAAATGGTGAATTAGGAAACTCTAACCTTTGTTCCACCATGGAAACATCAGGGAAAAACCAGAAAATGGCTAAAATAACCTTGTAGGAGTGCTGGAAAACAGTGAAAGGTCTGCAGAAACCAAGCAAATGCCCAATGTGAATAAAGAAACCCATATTAAAAGTGTTAGAAAGTTTTATGGCTTTTTAACTGTACTTGTACCACCACCTCCCTGGCATTGTGGGATCTTGGTCTGAAGAAGGGGGGATACCAGTTCTCAATTACCTCCCTTATATGAGAGGAAGCAGAATGGAACTTATTAGAAATATTCTAACATATCATGAGACTGCCTGAAAAAATGGTCGCAGACTGGTAAAGGTGGCAGCCACTGATGGTGAAAGTGGCAGTGGCAATGCAGGCCCACAGATACCTGAAACAAGGTTATGGGTGGAGACATACAATAGTCCATCTAAGACCCTAAGGATGAAGTTTTTTGAGAGAATTTGTAAAATTATGACATTCAAAAATAGCTGTTTATATAGGTAAATTGAGAAAGTCACACATAGGCACAGGAAAATGCATGCACAGAAAAGACTTGTCAAGACCATAAGCTTTAACCTCAGCTAATCCGTAGGCTTAGCTATAGCCATCTAATCAATGAAAGACTTTCCTGGCATAAATGCTGTTTGCAAAGGCTGGGGAAGTTGGCTACATTTTCAAATACTCCATTTTCAACCAAAAATCACAAACTATAAAAAGAGAGAGGATGATTAGAGATGTTGAGCATTTTTTCACATGTTTATTAGCCATTATTCTGTCTTCTCTTGAAAAGTTTCTGTTCTTGTCCTTTTCCCACTTTTTGATAAGGTTGTTTGATTTTTTCTTGCTGATTTTTATGAGTTCTAAGTAGAAATGCAAATTAAAACCGCAATGAGATATCACTTATCTCTAGTAAGAAAGGCCTTTATCAAAAAGTCCCAAAACAATAAATGTTGGCATGGATGCGGAGAGATAGGAACACTCCTACACTGCTGGTGGGACTGCAAACTAGTTCAACCTCTGTGGAAAGCAATATATAGATACCTTAAAGTGAAACAATTAGATCTACCATTTGATCCAGCTATCCCACTAGTGGGCATCTACCCAAAAGAACAAAGGACAATTTCCAATAAAGACACCTGCACTCGAATATTTATAGCAGCACGACTCATAATTGCAAAGATGTGGAAACAACCGAAGTGCTCATAAATACATGAATGGACTAATAAAATGTGGTATATGTATACCATGGAGTACTCTTCAGCTCTAAGAAACAATGGTGATATAGCACATCTTGTATTTTCCTGGATAGAGCTGGAACCCATACTACTAAGTGAAGTATGCCAAGAATGGAAAAACAAGCACCACTTATACTCATCAGCAAATTGGTATTAACTGATCAGCACCTAAGGGACACTTAGGAATTACATTTATTGGGAATAGGGCAGGTGGGAAGGGGTAACAGAGGATGGGTATATACATACATAATGAGTGGGATGTGCACCCTCTGGGGGATGGACACACTTGAAGCTCTGACTTGACGGGGAGGGGAGCAAGGGCATTATACTATCCTTAAAATTTGTACCCCCATAATATGCTGAAATAAATAAAAAGTAAAGAAAACAAAGAGAGGAAAACATGGCTCATTGAAAAGAAAAAAGTATAATAAAGTGGCAGAAAACTTCTCTGAAGAAGCACAGACATTGGGCTTAAAGAATTTTTTTTTTAGGTTGGTCAAGTCACTTTATTTAGCAATGGTCACATTCTGTGCCCCACCAACCCGTCCCTCCAGCTTTGCCTGAGTGTCCATCCTGGAAAGCAGTTCAGGCTGAGCAGGATCCTCAGGTCACCCAAGTTGTGTCTGTCCACTGCCGCACCCCCACACCACAGAACAAACCACTTCCCTGTGTCCTCGGGAGCCCACCCCAACATGGTGTGTGGGGGGGAGGCCCTCCAGTGTTCAACAGCTGCCTGTAGGGGCCTCTGCCCAGCTCCAGGCACAGCCCCCATCCTGAGATGGCAGCCCTGGGACAGCCTCCGCTCCAGCTGCGGGGACGCCAGACCCTCATCCTTGGCCCTGCTGCCTAAATGTCCCTGCTGGGAAAGAAGCAAAATGTACGAAAATATTTTAATCATTTCTTTGAAACAGTTAAGAAATAAGGTTGTCTGTCTGTTGTTCTTTTACAATCCCAGTAAAAAAAAGTTCACATTAGTTCCTGGGCCCAAGGTTTGGCCCTTCCTGGCCAGGCGCATCAGTCCGCTCAGTAGAAGCACTTGTTCCTCTCCTGCTGCTTCTGGAAGATCACGGCCCCCACCACCTTGCACATGATGATACCCAGGTGCCCGCACAGCAGTAGCAGGAACACCCTCCAGCCTGTCAGTGGCTGGCTGTGCAAGTTCCCCATGTGGTTAGCCACGTTGTCTTTGGGTGACTTGATGAAATTGACACTGGGCTCAATCTTGGTCCAGTCGATGTTGTCCTCATCAGGTGTGTGCTCAGCCATCAGCTGGAACAGCTTCATGGAGATGATGTCATGACTGTCAGACAGGTCACCAGTGCCAGCTGAGACTCCAAAGTAGTAGCCAGTGGGCAGGTGCACTTCCGTGATGTCAATGGAATTCTTCCACTAATTATTGTCCTCCAGGTCAGTCATGACCGTCAGGCGGGCCCGGGAGAAGTGCACAGCCAGGAAGGTGTCATGATCCCAGTTGCGGAAGTTGGCCATACAGCCTGCCAGCTGGGTCCAGTGTCCATCCTTGCTATGGTCATAGGACAGGGAGCCATTGTTCACCATCACCGAGATGTATGGGAACACACGCTCCTCATTGGAGTACGTGTCTAGGAAGATGGCTAAGCCATGGAAGTTGTCTTTGCTTCCAAACACAGGCCCTGGCATGAAGCGGTCTCAGGTATACCACAGGACAATGCTGTCTCCGTGGAGGTTCTTCTTCCCCAAGCCATGGTCTCTGAAGTGGACGTGCATCTCCCAGTCCTTGAGAAAGCAAGGCTGGTGGTTTCAGATAGAGCCCTCTTTGCTACACTCGTCATCAGGGGTCAGATGTACATACTGGCTCATGACCATAGTGCCACCCTGGAAGTCCCAGAGGGGCATGGAGCTAGAACCAACCCCTTGGTAGGGCTTGATGAGCAATTCTCCCGCTTGACATGTTCACTGTTGCCGTCAGTTATATCTGCAGCTACAGAACCCAGCAACAAAAGAAGGGGTAGAAGTGTAGTAGGAACAGGGCTGGACCGGGAAGCCCAGGCCTCCCCAGGCATCGCTGGCCCCAACCCCAGAGCCAAACCACCTTTCTGCTGCCATTCTTCTTTCCTCTCGACCACTTCTACCCTAGGACTTCCACCTTCCAGGTGTCCCATCTAATGGACTCTGGCTGGAAGCCCTCCGACTCTAACTGCTCCGAGGGGTTAAAAAGCAAAGCCTCACAGCCAAGGGGGCAGTGCCTTTATTGGCTAGGCACCTCTCATCCTGGTTGAGCGCAATTACATCTCCTCCATCAGATAAAGACTTTTAAACAACTCTCTTAAATATGTTCAAGATGCTAAGGGAAAACTCAGAAGAAAAAAAACTAATGGAAAACAGGAAAATTATATGTGAACAAAGTGATAATATCAAGAAAGAGACAAATTAGAAAGAGAAACCAAATAGAAATTCTCAGGCTGAAAAATACAATAACTGAATTTCAAAATTTTATTAGAGGAGTTCAAATGAAGATTTGATCTTGCAGAAGAAAGGATCATCAAACATGAAGACAGGACACTTGAAATTATTGAGTCTGGGGAGAAGAAATGAAAGACTGAGGAAAACTGAACAGAGCCTATGGGACTGGTATTACACCATCATAAGAACTAATATAGGCATAATGGAAGTCTCAGAAGGAGCAGAAAGATTATTTGAAGAAATTATGGCAGAAAACTAACCCAACCTTCTTGAAACATATGAATCTAATAATCTATGAAGACTAATAAACACTAGGATAAATACAAAGAGACCTACACCAAGACACATTTTAATCAAATTATCAGAAAACAAAGAGAATCTTAAAAGCAGCAGCGACTCATGTACATGGGATCTTTAATAAGATTACCATCTAAATTCTGTCAATAGAAACCTTGGAGGCCAGAAAAAACTGGGTTACAATATATTTTAAATCCTAAAAAATAAAAATAAACAAAAACCTTTCAACTGAGAATTATATATCAAGCAAAACTGTCCTTCAAAAGTAAGGGAGAAATTAAGACAGTCCCAAATGAAGCTGAAAGAATTCATTACTACTAGACCTTCCCTATAAGAAATGCTAAAGGGAGTTGTTTAGATTGAAACAAAAGAACACAAGATAGGAACTCAAACCTGTATAGAGATGTAAATATGTCTAATAAAGATAAATACTTGGACAAATATAAAAACCAGTATTATTTTCATTTTGGTTTGTAACTCCACTTTTTATTTTCTACATGATTTGAAAGACAAATAAATAAAAACTTATAAATCCATGTTCTTGTGTACACAATGTATAAAGATGTAATTTATGGCATCAATAACATATTTAATAAATTGAGGAGGGGGAAGACAGCTATATAGCTAGAGTTTTTGTATGCAATGAATTTAAGATGGTATCAATTGAAATTAGATTGTAAGGGTAAGAGGTAAGAGAGTATCAAATAATATGTAAATGCAAAACAGGTAAAAAATGAGGAAAGAATACATTGGTATTTGAATCTGAGGCCAAAATGTTCCAGAAATCCTACAAAGGAAACATAAGGCTTTCAGATTTCTTTTAAAGCTCAAATAATTTTATATTACAGTGTCACACACATCAATTAGAAATCAAATGAAAAAAGTAAAATTTTAAGGATACCATATTAGCCTAGTATTATTGTTTCACATAAATTTATATCATTTTCACATCATTTATCTTTGAAATACTGGGTACTACTCTACTTTTCACTGCCTATAACTTTGATCTATTTCATTTATACTTAATTATACTTCCAGGCTGTTATGCATTCCTACTGTTGTCATTTTTTAATTTTTGTTAAGAATCATTTTCCACAGTTAAAGTCTCAACAAACATATGCTTTTTTGGTCATCATTTCTATAATCTCAGAGAGTAAGAAGTGTATGTGGAGCAAGGGTTGGAACTTGAACTAATAATTCCTGAATGCCTACATCATACCAGGTATTTTATTCACATTATTATTTAAACTTAATAAAATGACTGAATGAGAGGTATTGTAAAAAAAACTAAAGTGTAATAACTTTAGAAATTTATATGTTATCCTCATGGTAACTGCAAAAAAATACCTATAGAACATACACACAAGAAAATGAGAAGGATAGCAGAAAGTGTCACTAGAAAAAATCAGCTAAACAAAAGGCAATGCTGAAGGAAATGAAAGGCAAAAAGGTTTAAGACATAGAGAAAACAATTAACAAAATGTCAAAATATTTCCTTATCAGTAATTACTTTAAATCTATATCAATTAAACTCCTCATTCAAAAGGCATAAATAAACAGAATGCATTTTTTTAAATGACCCAGCATATGCTGTGTACTAGAGGCTCATTTTACTTCTAAGGACACAAACAGGTTGAAAGTGAATGGATGGAAAAATATATTTCAAGCAATTGTAACCAAAAAATAACTGGGTGGGGGAGGAGGAATCTATACTAAGAATAGAGAAAAAATGTAAAAAAAAATGATTAGAGGATAATGTTTATTGATAAAAATGGTCACTTGATCAAGAAGGTATAAACAATAATTATAATCATATATGCAGCAAACATCAGAGCAATCATTGACAGACTTGAAAAGAGAAATAGATAGTTCTACAATAATAATTGGAGACTTTAACACCCCACATTCCTAGGACAAAACAACAAGACAGAAGATCAATAAGGCATAGACTTCAGTGCTCTAGACCTAATGAATTTATAGAGAACACTACTGGAAATCAATGACAAGACAAACTTGGACATTTACAAATATGTGCAAATTGAACACATGCTTAAATAACCAGTAGGTAATAGAAGAAATCAGAAGGAATATTAGAAAATGTCTTGACAAATAAAAGCAAAAACCAACATACTGAAATTTATAGCATGCAGTAAAAGGAGCAGTAGAAGGGAAATTTATAGCTCTAATGTTTGCATTGAATAAGAGGAAAGTTGTCAAACAACTAAATTTATACCTTAAATAATTAGAAAGAGAAGAACAAAGTAATTTAAAGGACAACAGAAGTAAGGCAGTAATAAAGATTACTTAAAATAAATAATATAAAGAATGGAAAAATAATAGAGAAAATCAATTGATCCAAAAGTTGGTTTCACAAAGATCAACAATATTGGAAAACCTTTAGCATGATTAGCTAAGAAAAAAGAAGACTCAATGAAATAAAAATTGAAATTGGGGACATTACCAATTTCTCTTACATAAAGAGGATTATCAGAACTATGAATAATTGTGTGCCAACTAATTGGATGACCTAGATGAAATAGTCATATTCTAAAAACATGCAAGTTACCCAGACTGAATCATGAAAATCAAAGAGATGAATAATTTCTAAAAAGATTTAAACAGTAATTAAAACCACTCACTAAAGAGCAACCCAGGACCAGATGGCTTCGTTGATGAATTCTACCAAAGATTTAAAGAAGAAGAATTAACCATGGGCAATATACATAACCATAATATTTGTACTCCCATAATATGCTGAAATAAAAAAAAATAAAATAAAGAAGAATTAACACCAGTCTTTCTCAAACTTTTACGAAAAATTGAAGAGGACAGAATGCTTTAATCTTAATTCTTAGAGCCCAGCATCACCTTAATACTAAAGGAAGACAAATATACTACAAGAAAAGAAGACTACAGATCAAAATATCTTATGAATATTGCTTTAAAATCCTCAACAAAATACTAGCAAATTAAATCCAGAGGCATATTAAAAAATGATACACCATGACCAGGTGGAACTTGTTCCTAGAATGCAAGTCTGTTTGAACATCCAGAAATCAATATAAGTTTCTGGTTCTGCATGTTTGGAGCTTGGATGTCACCAGTCTATCATAACAACAAGTAGTCCACTTAAATAGAAAAATAGATGTAAAATAAAAGTAAAAGGAGGGAGAAAGACACACCAGGCTAACATTAATTAAAAGAAAGTGGGACATAACTATAGCAATTTCAGACAGAGCCAAATTCAAAGAAAGGAAAGTATTTGGCATAAAAAGGAGCATTACATAATGATAAAAGTGTCAATTCTCTAAGAAGATATATTCTTAATGTGTATGCACCTAACAACAAAGCATCAAAATACATGTTATGCTACTTTTATAAGGGCAGCATTCTCATGACCACACAGCTAAAATTTAATATATGAATATGGAGGAGACACAAATATGCAGTTCATAGAAAAATTGGAACCCTTGTATGTTGCTATGAGAATGTAAAAAACAGTATTTTCTATCAGTATTCCAACAATATTTAATTTGGTTCCTTAACAAGTTAAACATAGAATTACTATGTGATACAGCAGTAGCACTAATAGATATGTACTCAAGAGGTATGAAGTATTAAAACAAAAAACTGTATGACAATGTTCTTAGCAGCATTACTCTCATATACAAAAATGTAGAAATACCCAGATGTCTATTGATGACTAAATTGATAAATAAAATGTGGACATAGACACATGAAGTGGAATATTATTCAGCCTGGAAAAGATATCAAATTCTTATACCTGTTTCAACATAATGAATCTTGAAAACATCATGCTAAGTGATATAAGCCAAACACAAAGGGACACATATTGTATAATTCCACTTACATGAACTACTTACAATAGTCAAGTTCACAGAGCTAGAAAGTACAATGGTACTGTCATGTCTCTTTTTGGTTTTATGGAGAAGTAGATTTTTAGAGGTTCTTACTCTGACATTTCCAAAGTGATTTGCCTGTATTGGGTGATCTTTAAAAGGAAAAGCTATCTTACATTCCTTGGATAAACCCTGATTGGTCACAAAATATTTCTACATATTTTTAGATTCCCTTTGTTAAAATTTTGCTTTGATTTTTTTTGCATTCATATTCATGAGGGATACAGTTGTATATTCTTCTTTTTAAATTTTTAGGGTTTTCTATCTGGGTAATGCCGTCTATATAGAATGAGGTGGGAAATATGACCTTCTTTAAAACTTTCTGTAATATTATACAAATTGGGTATTGTTTTTTATTACATGTGAAGCTGTGTGTACCTGGAGTTTTCTCTGTTTTAACTACAAAGTCAAATTATTTAATAAGAGCTATTCATCTTATCTACTTCATTGAATTTTTGTTGTTTATGTCATATAGGAAGTTTTTCACTTCATATCAGTTATTGAAAAATGTTGGGATAGATTGTTCATAAATTATCCTTATTATGATTTTAGTTCATAGAATCTGTAATGATGTCACTTCTCACACTTCCAGGTATTGGTATTTGTGTCTTCCGTTTTTCCTTTTTAATTACTCTCACTTGAAGTTTATTGACAATATTCATCTTCTCAATGGACTAATTTTCAATTTTACCCTTTTTTCTCTTTGTATATACTTTTGTTTAATGTTTCATTGATTTTTACTCTTATTTTTATTATTGCCTTTATTTCTCTTATTCTGAGTCAATTGACTTTTTTAAGCTTCTTAAGGTAAATAGGAAGCTATTGATTTAAGACCTTCCTTCTTTCCTAGTATAGGCATTTCAGTGCTATAAACTACCCCCTAAATACTGCTTTATCAATATTTCACAAATTTTTAGATGTTATAATTTTACCTTTATTCAGTTCAAACTTCTTTTTCTATTTTCATTTTATATCTTCTTTGAACTAGAAAAGATCTAGGAGTTCTAAATTCAATTTCCAAATATTTGGGAAATTTTCAAGCTGTTCTTATTTCTAATTCAATCCCATTGTGAATTTCAATTAGCAAGGTTTATGTAAGATTAAGGCTTTAGATTTACTGAGGCTCATTTTATGACTGTCCTATCACACGAAGAATGCAAAAGGCACAGAGATCTGCTTATTTTTATTCCCTGACTTCATGTTCACTTGTCAGAGTTTATTTTATCTGTGAAAAAAGGCAGAAAAATAGCACACAAATGAATTGTGAGAATACATAAATATTAATTATAATGATACACCACAATTTAGTCATTTGGTTGCATTGTCATTATGTAACATCCAAGTGTCTTATATTCCATTAGAACTTTCCCAACATGACTGACACTGATAATCCACTCGATAGTCACCTGATCACATTTTACTTTCTTACAGATGATTTTATATTCATTATTTTCACTCAGGTATGGTACATGATTAACAACAAATAGTTCAAAAAAATGAAATACCAGACCTATCTTTAATGTGAAAACTTAAGTGTGAAATCTGCCTACTAAAGCTATTATAATAATGCAATTTTGTGAGAGAAAAGAAGGGTATGTAGATAGGAGCATTGTGAGATAACTGAGGAGGTCATCACATTGAACCAATTCTGAATGTCCTCTCTTCATATTAAAGGACATTGGCTAGACTGACTTATATCTGAAAATAACCTCTCAGAATCCTCCAATAATTATGCTTATTATTGATCTTGGGAAGGCATTTACTGACAAATTAACACTTCTCTAACTGGATTACTTTCCTATAGAGTTCTTATTTTCATTAAGAATACAGTATATACTTCAGCTTTAGTTTCTTTAAGCTGGCAATATGGCAATTTCATAATCTCCAACTGAACCACTTCCTAAGGTGATGGCACAGTTTGGGAGATGGTAATGTTGACACATATAAAAATCAGAATGTAATAAATAATGCAAGAATCAATTTTCAATATTTGTAATTTAGATTCTTAGAGAAAAAATGGATCAACACCAAAAGAACACACAATAGAAATCTACTTTCAACAACTTTGTCTCTCCTCACTAACTTTAAGCAAATTTTCCCCACATTAGAAAATAATATTATTACCCAGTGCCCACCTATTCATTCCATTGCTAAATACCATCATATATTTGACTCCATTAGCACTTAGTGTTTACTTCCTTCTTCGCTTTTCTTTTTTCATAAATTTTTTAAAAAAATCTTTAATATTTCTATTTAGGTACAACCACCCATATTTCTATTCCATTAAAAAATTAGCTAAGTCCTCTGGACAAATGAATCACATCAAAGCATTCCATTCATTCATGATTTTCCAATAGTCTCTTAGGTGTGCTTTTCCAAACATAAAGTGCCATTAATATAAATTTACACTTTATCCTCTATTCCATTATGCCCAATTTGCCACAGTCTCTCAATCTCATGATAATATTTTAGTAACTCAATAAATAAATGATGAATTTACTATACACGCAGGCTTTCCAGGAGAAATGATTTGTCTTCACACAAACTGTATACTTAGGAACTGCTAACATAAGACAATCATGAAATATTGTGTGCAAAGGGACTTGAGCTTGGTATGTTTACTGGTAATGTGTGATCAGTAGGCTCACTCCAGAACTGGAGGAGCCATGTTTTCAATGTGATTCTAACCATATACAGAGTGTACTGGCAGCCTAATGTTCTTGCTTCTCTGTGTCAAGATATCTCAATCACCCCCACACACCCTAAATAAGCCATAAAAATTTTATACGGTGGTTGGTGCTAAAGAAAAGTGTGTATTGCAGTACCTATTGGACCTTTCAGGGAGGTGACAATAATGTCTAGCTTTTAGATCCATTCAGTACAATTCTACAAAACTAAGTAAATATTATGTTATATTAAAATCCTTTGTGTCCTGGATGTTTCCTGTGTGTGTCTTGCATGATTAATTACTGCCACCTGGGACCTTCACTTATGACTTTATATTTATTTTCTTATTCATTCATTCATTCTCAGGCATAGATTGACAGCACTAAGGACAAAGATATGATTTAAAAAATACCAAATATGAATCTGTTCAAACTAACTGGAAAGAAACACACATTATAACAGAATTTTAAAAATTCTCAGTATAATGTTAAAATTGGTAAAAGAATATTTCAGAGAACTGTCCTGCAATTTCTCCAAATTTATACTCTGAAAACTATCCTAATCAATTTTTCCATGTTAATATGACTTTATTTGTGTATTCAGTTCTTTCCTTTGTTATCCTTGCATTGACTAACAAATGATAATAACTGATGAATTATTGATTTACAAATTTATGAATATAAATTATTATTTTAGTAAAAATTGAAACCTGTATAATTTATCCAGACAATGGCTCTTTCAGAAAATCTGAATCTTTGTATTTGAGATTTGCAATTAGGAGTATTTAAGTGATTGGAAATAAAAGACTATCCTGGTATGAATGTCAGTGATAAATTCTTCTGTTCAGGCTTATGTCTGTAAAAAGGACTGTCAATATTCATTATATTAACTACAATCTATTTAAATAATGTTAACCAGAAGTATATGTCACTTAAAAAGATATCATAAATAATATTATTTTATGACCCTATCTATTTATATATCTATGAGGCATAAGTAACTTTACTTCAACATTCTAATACACTAGTGAAATGATGGTAATCTGAACATCTGGGTGGTGATTTGACAGTATCTTATCAAAGAAAATTGCATGGACCTAACTTGCCAGCATTACCCATTCTAGAAATGATTTCTACAGAAACAGAAGCATGAGTGTGTAAAGAATAATATGTAATGATAATAAATATATGATATCTTGCAATAGCAAAAACTTAACACCATTGTTCTGAAAACAATACATGGCTAAAGAAAAAGTGGTGTCCTTCTCATCCACTGAAGGACACTGGTACATCTACAGTTTTTGACATATAGACTTAGGACCTATAAAACCTCAGGAGATTGTAAATATATAATACTATCATATGTCATATGTCAAATAAATATCTCCTCATGATAAAATAAACCTGTTATGATAGGTAAATCATAGATATAAAGATAGATGAATTGGTAAATACGTATTAGCATAGAAAATTTAGTTTCTGTAACAGGACAAATGATTAAATATATTACTTGTAGAAAGCAGAGAAGAAATGTCAAAAATCTGTCTTAAATAATTTTCTCTTCTTCTATAATGTTAAGCTTATTTAAAATAAACACTTGGCACTAATTTGTGCCTGAAAGTTATTTATTTTAAGCAAAAGAATGGAAAATTCGGAATGCAGGCTTAATAACTGAAACATATTTTAGTTATAGTGTGTCTAGGACTCAAAAGGTAAAAAGGACGTGGATTTATCAGTTGTATGTTGCCTAAGTAACCTCCAAGGAAATCCTTAAGGAAGCAGTTCATTGTTCTGAATTTTGGCTTTATACCTCATCTAACTTCATCAATATTACCCAAAATTTCTCTACTGTGCAATACTTGTGGGCCTCTATTCTCTCAAGATCTATGAGCAACATCTATGTGTGTCATGCAGAAATGATCACACTAAGTGTTAACAACTATATTTGCTTTTATATTCCATTATATGTCACATAAAATGGGAGAGCATGAGGGCATCATGAAATTAATTCCCTCTCCATGAAAGAAGAGATGTGTCAGTTTATGTGATCTTATAAAAAAAAAGCATAAAGAATTAATCCAGTGCCAGAGTACATAAATACATAGGGACAAGTATGCAACATTTAAGACTTCAAATTGTTTAGCTTGCTTTTATAATAGAGAAAGAAGTATAAGTTAAAGAATTTAATGATATGAATGAAAATATGTAAATGTGTTAAAATAAAAATATATCAGTAACTTCCCCATGGCATGATATGCTAAAATGTCTATATTACAGAGAGAACACACTTGATGTATTAAGAGGGCATCAATGTTAAGCACCAAGTAATACACAATCTACTGGGCAATATTCTTAAGAAATATATTAACCAATAGATGGAATAGTTTGATGGGATATTTTTAACTTTCTATTGAAGTATAATACACATATAGAAAAATACACAGACTAAAATTACATATGTCAATTAATTCCCATGAGCCAAATATAGCAAGTAATCTACACACAGGCCAATACGTAAATGTTAAATGCATTCCAGAAACTACCCAGAAACCATACTAGAAACCATTCCAAAATATATTCCAGACAACATTCCATAAATGACTACATTCTATCTCACATATGCCATAAAGAGATAAAACAAAATTTAAAAGATTGCTATTAAATTTTAAAACATAATTTCATATACAATTTCCTGTGTAGCAAAAATGAGAAGAAAATGAACACAAATCAATGCTCAACTCTTAAATTACAAGCAGAACTATAATGTAGTTCAATTCTAAAACACCACTAATCAAGCAGATGAAGATAATCAGATAATATTTTGTCATGGTTTCATTTCACTATAATAATTATTTTATCCTAGAGAAATTTGCCACAACATCTCTTAAATTTTACATTTTTCCATAAAAGCAGAAAAGAGTTAAAATAAAAAATAGATATGATAAGATTAAATAATGTAAATAATTTGGATGAGGGTCTCAATGAGAAAAAGACATATCATGAAATATTATCAAATAAGCCTATGAAAATATGAAATCAGAGACTTGAGGACCTGGCAAAGAACATGTAACACATGAATTTAAAGAGTTACTAGTTCACCTACTCACCCCATGCTCTGAAGTGGAGGACCAGATTCCAGCCTTTCTATCTCCACAAAACATGACAGAAAAAAAAAGCAAAGACAAAATCTTAGAAATTACTCCACAGTAAAAATAACAAAGCACTAAAATTGCATTTTTAATGACAGGTTCTATTGTCTTTATTTAATACAGGCATAGTGTTCCCTCAGTATTGGTGTTAACACACCAATGAGATTATCAATACACATCACAGTTGCATGACCCTTTCTTAGTACAGTGTTTTTAATTTCCTCATGTCAAGGAAATATGTCAAGAAAAAAGAGAAACACATGCTCCCAGTAGTATTTTGCTGTCACTGAGGGGTTACCAAATAAGCCAGGCACGGAGAGTCTTACTTGTCTCAGTAGAGGGCCACTCATCTGGACCTCAGATTGACATCTGCAATGTGTCCTTCACCGTCCTCAGACAATTTTGCTCATCATCGATCCAGACAATAACCCTTCCAACAAATAAGTATTTTCCATAGCCAGGCTTATTTTGTGCAGGCTAATCTAATGCATTACAAATGAAGAAAAGTAAATGTACAGTAGACGTCTGGTTTTGTATCTGCATAATGGAACTCCCATATACATAGCATGAAAGAAAAACAACCTTGGATTGTTGTAATAAAATTAGATAAAAGTCTACTGGATAATTTATATAAACCTTTTAAATCAAGTAAAAATTTAAGGAATAAGTGATATAGTGAAGTAATATGTGGTATGATTACGGTATAAATATGAATATGAACATCAATGTTCTGAATGTGCCAGATAAAGATAAAAACATCAATATTTAAGACACTTAAATTTTACTACAAGATTATTTTTTCTTAAAACAAAATGGTGAAATGAGAAACATGTAAGCGATTCCACAAAATTATGTAGGTTACTTCAAAAAGAGAATTAAACAAATGGAAGAAACAAAACAGAAGATTCCCTGAACAGGGTCGAAACATCCATGGGGAAATATATCTACTGTAAAAATAATCTCTTTAAGCCATTGAAGTAATGAACACATAGGCCTTGAAGTTCTGACTTCACCAGCCACAGACACACAAAAGAATTTGAAAACTACCAAAGTGGTTGCTCACCTCTCTTCCCTCAAGTACAACACCTTGTTCTCATTTTTTACCTGTAACAAAACATTATATAAAAAATAAATCAGGTCAGAAATGCACCAAATTAATTAGAAATAAAGTGCAATGTTGGTTTCATTGTAATTATTTATCATTCAAACATCCCAGCATCCTAGTCTTTGTGATAAACATCACAGTTGATTGTTTGTCACCTTTGTTATTACATTTATTCACTGGTTTCCTCCCTGAATTCTTTACTCTGCAATTTCCTCTCCACCAACCTATCTGAGTAAGTCACACAGCAGTTATTTCTTCAATGCAGAACTCTAAATTTGTATTCAACCAAAAAGATTTTATGAAAATACCCTGTGTTGTGAAAAATGGAACATACATGATAGTGGCATTGTGAGATCATTGAGGGGGCCATCAATTGGGCCAGTTCTGAAAGGGTTATTTGTTCTGATCTAATAGAATAGATGGCCACTTAGCTGCACCTCAACATCCTCAGGTAGTTGTGCTTATCTTGGATCCAGACAAGTCCACTTCGAATAAACAAACATTCCTTACACCACACTAATGCCCCTAAAACTTTATCACCTGCATTCAGCTTATAACATGTCACAGCACAGGTGAACATATGACTTGAGTTTAGTGAAGCTGGCTATAATGGTGACTCCAGAAGCTTCCCAGGTCCCTTCTGTCTGGAATAATACTTGAAGTGATACTGCAACGGGACAGTTGTAAATGATGATATATTGCTCAGTATGATAGAAACATAAATCAAGAGTTAACTGTGAACTTGGATTGTATTATTTAAAAGACTATTAGACCGATATCTGATACGGTTTTCCCAACATCTTCTTCTAGGATTCTTAAAGTTTCATGCCTTAGGTTTAAGTCTGTTATCCATCTTGAGTGAATTTTTGTGAGAGATGAGAGGTGGGGATCCTGATTCGCAAAGAATTTCTGAGGGAGACCCCCAAGGCAATCACTGCTGCATCAAAAATAAACAAATGGGATCTGATCAAATTTAAAAGTTTCTGCACAGCCAAGGAAAGTATCATTAGAGCAAATAGACAACCCATAGAGTGGGAGAAAATATTTTCCCTCTACACTTCTGATAAAGGTCTAATAACAAG
>VBSM01003228.1:82408-98964 GCA_008086735.1 Cheirogaleus medius | reverse complement strand
TGTTTGTTAGCCATTATTCTGTCTTCTTTTGAAAAGTTTCTGTTCATGTCCTTTCCCCACATTTTGATGGAGTTGTTTGATTTTTTCTTGCTGATTTTCATGAGTTCTAAGTAGATTCTAGTTATCAGCCCCTTATTAGACGTGTAGGATGTATAAATTTTCTCCCATTCTGTAGGTTTTCTGTTTGCTTTCATGACTGTATCTTTGGCTGTGCAGAAGCTTTTTAGTTGGATCACGTCCCATTTATTTATTTTTCTTGCTGTTGTGATTGCCTTTGGGGTCTTCTTCATAAATTCTTTGCCTAGGCCAATGTCTAGCCATCTAATATTTGACAAAGCAGATAAAAACATTCACTGGGGAAAAGAATCCTTATTCAATAAACGGTTCTGGGAAAACTGGATAGCCACTTGTAGAAGGCCGAAGCAGGATCCACACCTTTCACCTCTCACAAAAATCAACTCATGCTGGGTAACAGATTTCAACCTAAGGTATGAAACTATTGGGATCTTAGAGGAGGAGTGGATATTTAGAAGTTCTTACTCTGACTTTCCCGAAGTGATTTGCCTGTATAGATTGATCTTTAAATGGAAAATCAATCTTGCATTCCTTGGATAAACCCTGATTGGTCACAAATATTTCTACGTATTTTTATATTTCCTTTGTTAAAATTTGGCTTAGATATTTTTGCATTTATATTCATGGGGAATATTGTTGTATATTCTTTTAAATTTGGGCTATTTTCTACCTGTGTATTGCTGTCCATATAGAGTGAGGTAGGAAATATGTACTTCTTTAAAATTTTATGGAATATTATACTGAATGGGTATTAGTTTTATAATTTCATGTGAAGCTACATGTACCTGGAGTTTTCTCTGTTTAAGCTAAAAATTCAAATTATTTAATGTAGAGCTATTTGTGTTATCTACTTCTTCATTGAATTTTTATGGTTTGTGTTACTCTGGAATTTTTTTACTGCATTTAAGTTATAGAAAATATTGGCATAGATGTGTCATAAATTATACTCATCATGATAATAATTCATAGAATCTGTGATGCTTCTCACACCTCCAGATGTTTGTATTTGCATCTTGCTTCTACCTTTTTCCTCTTAATCACTCTCACTAGAAGTTTATTGACATTGTTCATCTTCTCAATGGACTAATTTTAAGTTGACCCATTTTTCTTTTTATACTAGTTTTGATTTTATGTTTCTTTGATTTTTACTCTGATTTTCATTATTGCCTTTATTTCTGTTACTCTGAGTTACTTGGTTCTTTTTTAAGCTTCTTAAGGTAAATGGGAAGCTATTGATTTACAACCCTTCTTCTTTCCTAATATATGCATTTCAGTGCTATGAACTTGCCCCTAAATAATGTTTTATTACTGTTTCACAAACTTTTAGATGTTATACTTTTACCTTTATTCAGTTAATATATTTTTTGATTTTCATTTAAACCTTGTTTGACCTATAAATAGTCTACGAGTGCTAATTTCAATTTCCAAATATTTGGGATATTTTCAAGCTTTTCTGATTTCTAATTCAATTCCATTGTGAATTTCAATTAACAAGGTTTATGTAAGATTTAGGCTGTAGATTTATTGAGGCTCATTTTATAACTGTCCTATCACATGAAGAATGCTAAGGGCACAGAGATCTCCTTAGTTTTATTCCTGGACACAGTGTTCAGTTGTCATAGTTTATTTTATTGGCCAAAAAAGGTAGAAAAACAGCACACAAATAAATTGAGAAAATACATAAATATTAATTAAAATGAAACACAATTTAGTCATTTGGTCGCATTGTCATTATGTAACTCACAAGTGTCTTATATTCACTTAGATCTTTCCCAATATGACCAACACTAAAAATCTACTCTATAGTCACCTGATCACTATTTACTTTCTTACAGATGATATTATATTCATTATTTTCACTCAAGTATGGTACATAATGAACAGGAAATAGTTCAAAAAAATGAAACACTAGACCTATCTTTCATGTGAAAAGTTAAGGATGAAGTCTGCCTAATGAAGTTATTATGGTATGTAATTTGTGAGAGAAAAGAAGGGTATATAGATAGGAGCATTGTGAGGTAACTGAATCATCGCATTGAACCAATTGTGAAAGTCCTCTCTTCCTATTAAAAGACATTTGGATAGGATGATCAATATCTGAAAATAACCTTTCAGAATCCTCTGATAATGATGCTTAGTGTTGATCTTGGCAAGGTAGCTTCTGACAAATCAACAACTCTATAATGGGGTTACTGTCTTATAGAGTTTTTATTTGCATTAAAAATACAGCATACATTTCAGATTTAATTTCTTGAATCTGGCAACATGGCAATCACGTAAAGTCCAATAGAACAACTTCCTAAGGAGATGACACAGTTTGGGAGATGGTACTTTAACACATATAAAAATTGGAATGTAATAAATAATGCAAGAATCAATTTTCTATATTTATAAGTTAGATAATTGGAGCAAAAAAGGATCAACACCAAAACAACACACAATATAAACCTGCTTTCAACAACTTTGTCTCTCTTCACTAACTTTAAGCAATTTTTACCCACATTAGAAAGATAATATTACTACCCAGTGCCCATCTATTGATTTGCATTACTAAATACACTCGATATTTTGACTTCATCAGCACTTAGAGTTTACTTCTCTCTTCACTTTTCTTTTTCATCAATTTTTTAAAAACTATTAATATTTCTATTTAGGGACAACCACCCATATTTCAATTCCACCAAAAAATTAGCTAAGTCCTCTGGATAAATGAATCACGTCCAAGCTTTCCTGCCATACAAGTTTTTCCAATTTTTTCTTGGGTGTCTGATCCAAACTGAAAGTATCATTAACATAAACTTACACTTCATTCTCTATTCCATTATGCCCACTTTGCCACAGTCTCTCAATCTGATGATAATATTTTAGTAACTAAATAAATACATGATGAACTTACTATACACATGCTGTCCATGGGAAGTGATTTGTCTTCACACAAACTGTATACTTAGAAACTGCTGACATAAGACAATCATGAAATACAGTGTGAAAAGGGATTTCAGCGTGCCATGTTCACTGGTAATGTGTGATCAGTAGGCTCATTCCAGAACAGGAGGAGCCATGTTTTCAATGTGACTCTAACCATATACAAAATGTACTGGCAACCTGATATTGTTGCTTCTCTGTGTCAAGATCTCTCAAACACACCCACACACCCTTAATAAGCCATAAAAAGTTTTAGGGTGGTTGGTGCAAAAGAAAACTGTGTATTTCATTACCTATTGGACCTTTCAATGAGATGACAATAATGTCCATGATTTATACCCATTCAGCACGCTTTATACAGCTAAGTAAACATTAATGTTACCTTAAAATCCTTTGTGTTTTGCATGCATGATTGATTACTTCAAACTGGGACCTTCACTTATGACTTTATATTTATTTTCTTAGTTGTTCATTCTCAGGCATACATCACCAGCACTAAGGACAAAAATATATTTCAAAAAATGTACTGAATATGAATCTGTTCATATTATGTGGAAAGAAACATACATAATGCCAGAATTTTAAAATTCTTAGTATAATGTTAAACTGGTAAAAGAATATTTCAGAGACCTATCCTGACAATATCTCCAAATTTATACAGTGAAAGCTATCCTGATTAATTTCTTCATGTTAACATGACCTTATCAGTGTATGCGGTTTTGTCTTTTCATTGTTATGTTTTATTGACTATCACAAATTAAGTTAGTAACTTATGAATTACTGATTTATGAATATAAATTACTACTCTAAGTAAAAATTGAAACTTGTATACTTTATCCAGACAATGGCTCTTTCAGAAAATCTGAATCTTAGTATTAGGAGTATTTAAATGATTGGAAATAAAAGACTACCCAGATATGAATGCCAGTGATAAATTCTTCTGTTCAGGCTTATGTTTGTAAAAAGGACTGTCAATATTCATTATATTAACCACAACCTATTTAAATAATGTTAACCATAAGTATATATCACTTAAAAAGATATCCTAAATAATATTATTTTAGTACCCTATCTATTTACATATCTATGAGGCATAAGTAACTTTACTTCAACATTCTAATACACTAGTGAAATGATGGTAATCTGAACATCTGGGTGGTGATTTGACAGTATCTCATCAAAGAAAATAGCATGGACCTAACTTGCCAGCATTACCCATTCTAGAAATGATTTCTACAGAAACAGAAGCACAAGTGCATAAAGAATCATATATAATGATTATAAATATATGATACATTGTAATAGCAAAAAATTTAACACCATTATTCTGAAAACAATAAATGGCTAAAGAAACTGTGCTGTCCCTCACATCCACTGAGGACACCAAAACATCTACAGTTTTTGACATGGAGACTTAGGACCTATAAAACCTCAGGAGATTGTAAATATATAACACTATCATAATGTCATATGTCAAATCAATATCTCCTCAGGATAAAATGGACCTCTTATGATAGGTAAATCATAGATATAAAAATAGATTAATTGGTCGATACTTGCATTGGCATAGAGAATTTAGTTTGTATAGTAGGACAAATGATTAAATATATTACTTCTAGAAAGCAGAGAAGAAATGTCAAAAATACATCTGTCTTCAATAATTTTCTCTTTTCTTATAGTGTTAAACTTCTTTAAAGTGAATGATATCACTTGGCACTAATTTGTGCCTGGAAGTTATTTATTTTAAGCAAATAATGTAAAATTCAGAAATCAGGGTTAAAAGCTAAAACATATTTTAGTTATAGTGTGTCTAGGACCTAAAAGGTAAAAAGGACTTGGATTTATCAGTTGTATGTTGCCTAAGTAAACTCCAAGGAAATCCTTAAGGAAGCAGTTCATTGTTCTGAATTTTGGCTTTATACCTCATCTAACTTCATCAATATTACCCAAAATTTCTCTACTGTGCAATGCTTTGGGCTTCTATTCTCTTAAGATCTATGAGCAAAATCTTTGTGTGTAGTTCAGAAATGATCACACTAAATGTTAACAATTATGTGTGTTTTGTATTACATTATATAGCACATGGAATGGGAAAGCATGAGGGCATCACGAAAATAATTCCCTCTCCATGAAAGAAGAGATGTGTTGGTTTATGTGATCTTGCAAGAAAAGTATAAAGAATTAATCCAGGGCCAGAGTACGTAAATACATGGGGACAAGTCTGGAACATTTAAGATTTCGAATTGTTTAGCTTGCTTTTATAACAGAGAAAGAAGTATAAGTTAAAAAATTGAATGATATGAATGAAAATATGTAAATGTGTTAAAACAAAAATATATCAGTAACTTCCCCATGGTATGATATGCTAAAATGTCTATATTAAAGAGAGAACATATTTGACATATTATGAGAGCATTAGTGTTAAGCACCAAGTAATACACAATCTACTTGGCAATATTCTTAAGAAACATATTAGCTAATACTTGGAATAGTTTGATGGGATGTTCTTAACTTTCTATTGAAGTATATTACACATATACAAATGTACACAGACTAAAATTATATACATCAATTAATTCCCATGATCGAAATATAGCAAGTAATCAACACACAGATCAATATGTAAATGTTACATTCATTCTAGAAACCACCCACAAAACATACCATAAACCATTCCAGAAAACATTCCAGAAAAAATTCCGGGAAAGACTAGATTCTATTTCACATATGCCATAGAGAGATAAAACAAAATTTAAAAAGATTTCTATTAAATTTTAAAATAAAATTTCATATACAATTTCCTGTATTGCAAAAATGAGAAGAAAACTAACACAAGTCAATGCTCAACTATTAAATTACAAGCAGAACTGTAATGTAGTATGACCACAAAGACCTTATGAACCATGGAGTATCAATTCTAGAACCCCATTAATCAAACAGATGAAGAAAATCTGATAATATTTTGTCATAGTTTGATTTTACTATGGTAATTGTTTGATCCAAGAGCAATTTGCCAGAAATTCTCTTAAATCATACATTTTTCCATAAAAGCAGAAAAGGGTTAAAATAAAAAATAGATATGATAAGATTTAATAATGTAGGTAATTTGGATGAGGGTCTCAATGCAAAAAAGACATATCATGAAAATATTATCAAATAAGCCTATGAAAATATGAAATCAGAGACTTGAGGACCTGGCAAAGAGCATGTAACACATGAATTTCAAGAGTTACTAGTTCAGCTACTCACCTCACGCACTGAAGTGGAGGACCAGATTTCAGCTTTTCTATCTCCACAAAACATGACATGAAAAAAAAAAACCAAAGGCAAAATCTTAGAAATTACTCAACAGTAAAAATGAAAAAGCACTTAAATTGCATTTTTAATGACAGGTTCTATTGTCATTATTTAATACAGGCATAGTGTTCCCTCAGTATTGGCGTTAACACACCAAGGAGATTTTCAGTACACATCACAGTTGCATGACCCTTTCTTAGTACAGTCTTTTTAATTTCCTCATGTCAAGGAAATATGTCAAGAACAAAGAGAAATAACACACATGCTCCCAGTAGTAATATGCTGTCACAGAGGAGTTACCAAATAAGCCAGGCATGGAGAGTCTTACTTGTCTCAGTAGAGGGCCACTCATCTGGACCTCAGATTGACATCTGCAATGTGTCCTTCACCGTCCTCAGACAATTTTGCTCATCATTGTTCCAGACAATAACCCTTCCAACAAATAAGTATTTTCCATAACCAGGCTTATTTTTCCAGGCTAATCTAATGCATTACAAATGAAGAAATGTAAATGTACAGTAGACGTTTGGTTTCATATCTGCATAATGGAACTCTCATATACATAGCATGAAGAAAATGACCTTGGATTGTTCTAATAAAATTAGATTAAAATCTACTGGGATAATTTAAATAAACCTTTTAGATCAACTAAAAATTTAAAGGATAAGAAATGTAGTGAAGTAATATATCATATGATTACAGTACAAATATGAATACAAACATCGATGTTCTGAATGTGACAGACAAAGATAAAAAAATCAATATTTAGGACATTTAAATTTCACTACAAGTTTAATTTATCTTAACATAAAATAGTGAAATGAGAAATATGTAAGCAATTCCACAATATTATGTAAGTTACTTCAAAAAGAGATTGAAACTTAGGAAAGAAACAGAACAGATGTTTCCTTGAACAGAATTGAAACCTCCATGGGAAAATATATCAACTGTGAAAATAATCTCTTTAAGCCACTGAAATAAAGAACACATAGACCTTCAAGTTCTGACTTCACCCACCACAGACACACAAAAGAATTTGAAAAGTACCAAAGTTGTTGCTCAGGTCTCTTCCCTCAAGTACAATATCTTGTTTTCATTTTTAACCTGTAACAAAACATCAGATAAATAGCAAATGAGGTCATAAATGCATCAAATTAATTAGAAAGAGAGTGCAACATTGGGTTCCTTGTAATTATTTATCATTGAGGCATCTCAGCATCATAGTCCTTGTGATAATCGTCACAGTTGATCATTTGTCATCTTTGTCATTTCATTTATTCACTTGTTTCCTCCTTGAATTCTTTACTGTGCCATTTCCTCTCCACCAATCTATCTGAGTAAGTGATGCAGCAGTTATTTCTTCAATGCAGAACTCTAAATTTGTATTCAACCAAAAAGATTTTATGAAAATACCCTGTGGTGTGAAAAATGGAAGGTACATGATAGTGGCATTGTGAGATCATTGAGGAGGCCATCCTTGGACCAGTTCTGAAATCGTTATTAGTCCTGTTCTAATAGAATAGATGGCCACTCAGCTTCACCTCAACATCCTCAGGTACTTGTGCTTATCTTGGATCCAGACAAGTCCACTTCCAATAAACAAACATTCCTCACACCACACTAATGCCCCTAAAACTTTATCACCTGCATTCAGCTTATAGCAGGTTACAGCACAGGTGGACATTTGACTTGGCTTTAGTGAAGTTGGCTATAATGGTGACTCCAGAAGCTTCCCAGGACTATTGTGTCTGGAGCAATACTTGAAGTGACATTGCAGTGGGACAATGTTCAGTGATGATAGAAACTCAGTATGATAGAAACAAAGATCAGGAGTTAACTGTGAACTTGGATTGTAATATTTAAAATACCATTAGAATATGTCAGGATGTATCTACCATAAATATATGATGTGAGATTTTTTCCTGTCAGGTTGGTTTATAGTCCCTATCCAAAGCATATATATACATTGATATTAGATTCATAGGATCATTACCTCACATGATTCTGTTTTATCTGACTGGGAGTAATCTTATTTCTATATAATCCACATCCATGCTAGCCAACTCTACTTCAAGAATCCTTGCCTTCATTAACATACAAATGCACCAAAATATCTGAGTATTTTCTTATTCAGTCCTCATTATTGTTGCACAAAATATATTTCCTTTTAGAAGCTGTGTAAAATCCTCCATTGAAGGAATACTTTTGTTATTTTTCTGATTTGGCTGACTTTTCAACATCTTTTTACTTTTGTTTAATGCAGTATCATTTGCAACAGTAAGAAATATTAACAGAAAGTAATTGAAAATAAGAAATAGATAGACTGGGAAAAATGGTGGGTTAGGGGTGACCTCCTGGCTATCTGGTCTCAGAGTAGGAAATGAAGAAAGCAGACCACCACATGGAGTGAACTTCACTTCCACAGTTTCAGCTTCACAAGGCTGCAGAGAATCACTGGGAAATGGGAAAAAAATTGGTGGCGAAAATCAAAGGAGACTCAGATAATCTGCAAAACCCAGGGAATCGGCAATATACATTAGGAAGGGAGCACGTCTGCTGTGGGGATTGGCTGGCCAGCCATCTGGCTGAGCCATTGGGTCTGCCCTGCACAGGGAGATGCTCCCTCTGCCACCAAATTCCACACACAGGCAGGCAGTGAAGTGCCTGCAGTTAGTGGGAAGGTGTAGCCTTGGCAGATGAGCTGTGTGGAGTAGAGATTGGAGCAGGGAACATTATGAACTCTCCTGAGTGCTCTGCTGGGTCAGTTTCAGGTGGTGGAGGGTCCAAACCTGGCAGAAGATTCCCTGTACCACAAGAACAAGTGCCAAGTCTGGCATCTCACTTCAGGATTCTTCCAGGACCAGGACGGGGGGTATACCCTAAAGGAGGCTCTTCCCCTGAATATTGCTGTGGTTTGGGCTGGTACTTGGTAGATAGAGAGCACAGATATCTGCACCCAAACTATTGTGTCTCTGCAAGTTGGGGAGGTAGTGGGCTCAGCAGGGGTTTGAAGACAGCCCACAAAACCCTAGGCAGATTTTGGCCCTGCAGGTACCTTCCACGCTGGTGCTGGGAGAGTGGGTTGCTGCCACCCCGTAGCTTGGAAACACTGCAGAGGGTTGCTCTGGAAGCAGTCTCGGACCTCCCTTGTGCCCCAGCCCAAATGAAAGGGTAGGGCTCTGGAAGTGGGAAATAAGGAGAGAAATCCATCTGTTCCTCCAACCCCACCCCAGGTCTTCCAATTGTTGTGGCTCACCACGGACTCTGTGTTTAAAGGGGTGGAAAAGGAAGAGTCATTGTTTGAATGGCTGTCATTCCACATTGGACTTGGGCAGTCTCCTGCTGCGCACATCCCGCTAGGCTCTGTGTCCAGAGAGCAGAGCATGTCTTGGCAAGATGGAGTTGTGAAGGAGGCTGCCTTTCCAGATGTGACCTGGGCAGACAATATCACCCACACCCTCCTGTGACTTGGGCCTGGATGGTTTCTGCCAAAGGGTCTGACTCCACCCCTAGGCAGATTGAGAAAGAGGCTGTTCCACCCAAAACCCGTGTCACAAGACTGTTACCTCCACTTCACCTCCACACTGGCGACTGAGAGGCGGTTCTATCAGTTATCAGGACAGCCTATAAAGCTGAGACCCATCTTTACCTCTTTACTGTGGTAAGTAACCTCCAAGGAAATCCTTAAAGAAGCAGTTCATTGTTCTGAATTTTGGTTTATACCTCATCTAACTTCATCAATATTACCCAAAATTTCTCTACTGTGCAATGATTGTGGGCCTGTATTTTCTTAAGATCTATGAGCAACATCTTTGTGTGTCATGCAGAAATGATCACATTAAATGTTAAAAACTATGTTTGCTTTTATATTCCATAATATAGCATATGGGATGGGAAAGCTTGAGGACATCATGAAATTAATTCCCTCTCCATGAAAGAAGAGATGTGTTGGTTTATGTGATCTTGCAAAAAAAAAAGCATAAAGAATTAATCCAGTGCTAGGGTACATAAATACATGGGGATAAATCTGCAACATTTAAGACTTCAAATTGTTTAGCTTGCTTTTATAACAGAGAACGAGGTACAAGTTAATGAATTTAAGCATATAAATGAAAATATATAAATGTGTTAAAACAAAAATATATCAGTAACTTTCCAATGATATGATATGCTAAAATTTCTACATTAAACAGAGAACACACTTGATGTATTACGAGGTCATCAATGTTAAGTACCAAGTAATACACAATCTACTTGGCAATACTCCTGAGAAATATATTAACTAATACTTGGAATAGTTTGATGGGATATTTTTAACTTTCTATTGAGGTATAATACACATATAGAAAAGTAAACAGAGTAAAATTGTATAGCTCAATTAATTTCCATGATCCAAATATAGCAAGTAATCAACACACACTCCAATATGCAAATGTTACATGCATTCCAGAAACTACCTGGAAACCATAGCAGAAATCATTCTAGAAAACATTCCAGAAGTGACTAGATTCTATCTCACATATGTCATAAAGAGATAAAACAAAATTTAAAAAGATTGCTATTAAATTTTAAAACAAAACTTCATATACAATTTCCCATGTTGCATAAATGAGAAGAAAACTAACACAACTCAATGCTGAAATATATAATTAGAAGCAGAACTATAATGTAGTATGACCACAAAGACATTATGAGCTATGGAGTCTCATTTCTAAAACCCCACTAATCAAACAGATGAAGACAATCTAATAATATTTTGTCATGATTTGATTTTACTATAGTAATTTTTTGATCTAAGAACAAATTGCCAAAATTCAGCTAAATTCTACATTTTTCCTTAAATGCAGAAAAGAGTAAAAAGAAAAAATAGATATGATAAGATTCAATAATGTAGGTAATTTGGGTGGGGGTCTCAATGCAAAAAAGACATATCATGAAAATATTATCATATAAGCCTATGAAAATATGAACTCATAGACTTGAGCATCTGGCAAAGAGCATGTAACACATGAATTTCAAGAATTACTAGTTCAGCTACTCGCCCCATGCTCTGAAGTGGAGGACCATATTCCAGCATTTCTATCTCCACGAAACATGACAGAAAAAAAAAAAGGAAATACAAAATCATAGAAATTACTCAACAGTAAGAATAACAAAACACTAAAATTATCTATTGTCTATTGTTCTATTGTCATTAATTAATACAGGCATAGTGTTCCCTCAGTATTGGTGTTAACACACCAATGAGATTTTCAGTACACATCACAGTTGGTTGACCCTTTCTTAGTACAATTTTTTTAATTTCTTCATGTCAAGAAAATACGTCAAGAACAAAGAGAAATAACACACATGCTCCCAGGGGTATTTTGCTGTCACTGAAGGGTTACCAAATAAGCCAGGCACAGAGATTCTTACTTGTCTTAGTAGATGGCCACTCATCTGGACCTCAGATTGACATCTGCAATGTGTCCTTCACCGTCCTCGGACAATTTTGCTCATCATCGATCCAGACAACAACCCTTCTAACAAATAAGTATTTTCCATAACCAGGCTTATTTTTCCAGGCTAATCTAATGCATCACAAATGAAGAAAAGTAAATGTACAGTAGACATTTGGTTTCGTATCTGCATAATGGAACTCTCATATACATAGCATAAAAAAAATGACCTAGGAATATTCTAATAAAATTAGATTAAAATCTACTGGGATAATTTAAGTAAACCTTTTGGGTCAACTAAAAATTAAAGGAATAAGTGATGTAGTGAAGTAATATATGGTATGATTACAGTACAAATATGAATAGAAACATCTATGTTCTGAATGTGCCAGATAAAGATAAAAAATCAATATTTAGGACAATCGAATTTCACTAGAATATTATTTTCTCTCACATGAAATGGTGAAATGAGAAATTTGTAAGTGATTCCACAAAATTATGTAGGTTACTTCAAAAAGAGATTAAACAAAGGGAAGAAAGAAAACAGAAGATTCCTTGAACAGGGTCGAAACATCCATGGGGAAATATATCTACTGTAAAAATAATCTCTTTATGCCACTGAAGTAATGAACACACAGACCTTCAAGTTCTGACTTCAGCAGCCACCGACACACAAAAGAATTTGAAAAGTACCAAAGTGGTTGCTCACCTCTCCTCCCTGAAGTACTACACTTTGTTCTCATTTGTAACCTGTAACAAAACATCAGATAAAAAATAAATCAGGTCATAAATGCACCAAATTGATTAGAAATAAAGTGCAACATTGTTTTCCTTGTAATTATTTATCATTCAGGCATCCCGGCATCTTAGTCCTTGTGGTAAATATCACAATTGATCATTTGTTACCTTTGTCATATCATTTATTCACTTGTTTCCTCCCTGAATTCTTTACTCTGCAATTTCATCTCCCCCAAGCTACTGAGTAAGTGACACAGCAGTTATTTCTTCAGTGCAGAACTCTAAAGTTGTATTCAACCAAAAATGATTTATGAAAATATCCTTTGGAGTGGAAAATGAAAGATACATGATAGTGGCATTGTGAGAACATTGAGGAGGCCATCCTTGGACCAGTTCTGAAATGGTTATTTGTCCTATTATAATAAAAGAGTTGGCTGCTCAGTTTCACCTCATCATCCTCAGGTACTTGTGTTTATCTTTGACCCAGACATGTCCACTTCCAATAAACAAACATTCCCCACACCCCATTAATGCCCCTAAAACTTTATCACCTGCATTCACCTTATAGCAGGTTATAGCACAGGTGGACTTTTGACTTAACTTTAGTGAAGCTGGCTATAATGGTGACTCCAGAAGCTTCCTAGGACTCTTCTGTCTGGAGAAATACTTGAAGTGATAATGCTGTGGGACAGTTGTCAATGATGATATATTACTCAGTATGATAGAAACAACAATCAAGAGTTAACTGTGAACTTGGATTGTATCATTTAAAAGACTATTAGAGTATGTTAGGATGTATCTGAAATAAATATACAATGTGAGATTTTTTCCCATCAGATTGGTTTATAGTCCCTATGCAAAGCATATATATATGTTCATATTAGACTCATAAAATCATTACCTCACATGAATCTGTTTTATCTGACTGGGAGTAATCTTATTTCTATATAATCCACATCCATGCTAGCCAATTATACTTCAAGAATTTTTGTCTTCATTAACACACAAATGCACCAAAATATCTGAGTATTTTCTTATTCCATCCTAATTATTGTTGCCCAAAATATATTTCCTTCCAGAAGCTGTGTAAAATCTCCCAGTGAAAGAATACTTTTGTTATTTTTCTGATTTGGCTGACTTTTCCACATCTTTCTTTTGCTTAATGCACTGTCATTTGCAACAGTAAGAAATATTAACATGAAGTGATTGAAAATAAGAAATAGATAGACTTGGAGAATGGCACATTAAGAGTGACTTCCTGGCTCTCTGGTCTCAGAGTGGAAAGTGAAGAAAGAGGACAACCACACGGGAGTGAACTGCACTTCCACAGGATCAGCTTTGCAAGCCTGCAGAGAATCACCAGGAAATGGGAAAAAATTAGGGAAGAAAATCAAAGGTGAATCGGATAATCTTCTGCAAAACCCAGCAAGTCAGAAATATATATTAGGGAAGGATCACGTCCTCTAAGGGGAATGGCTGGCCGGCCAGCTGGCTGAGGCATTGATTCTGCCTTGCACACGGAGACCCTCCCTCCTCCACCAAACTCAACTCCCATGTAGCAGGGAAGTGCTTGAACTGGTGGGAAGGCGTAGCCTGGGCAGATGAGCCATGTGGAGTAGAGACTTGAGCTTGGAATATTTTGAACTCTCTGAACTGAACTCTCTGACTGAAAGGCAGTTCTAGCAGCTTATCAGGACAGCCTATCAAGCTGACACCCATTTTTACATCTTTACTATGTCCTGATATCTGGTGCCTCCAGTCAAAGGAGAAGCCCCATTCCTGGGATATGTGGAGGGGTTAGGTAATATGCTGTTTGGGCTAAGATCTGCTGGGGTTGAAGAAGACTCATGGTGGCATGGCATTTTATGAAGGAGGGACTTACCTCACACTGGCAGAGTCTGAGTGGTGTGGCAGGTCTCTTTCTGGTCTCGGACCCTCAGTGGCCTCAGGCAGGGCTTCCCTAACAGCCTTGAGATTTAGGCCACATAGCAACTTGATAAACCCCATCCTTGGAGATGTAAGGGAGTGAGAGTATCCACGTCTTGGTCAGGTAGCTCTAGGAAGTGCATTTTACTCAGGCCTGTGGGTTATCTTCCCCTCTGGCTGGGCAGATTCTGCCTTTTGGGGAGGGGGAAAAATGAGAAAACACATTTCCCAAGCTGGGACTCTAGGCAGTCTCATCCATTGTCTCCTTTGCCAGCCCACCAAATTGGACTAAGCCCTTGAAGGTCAGGAGAAAGAAGAAAAGTCACTTTCCCTTTATGCCTAGCATGGATATGTGGGTAATTAGAATTATGCAAAAGGGGGCAGAGTGATGTCTACATACAGCTGGTTGGTTTTGATTATCTGATAAATTTGGAACACAAGGGCTTGCCTTTGGCACCCAGATTGTTGCCAACTTACAGGCCTATGTTTCAGGCAGGAAAATCTTGACCATAGTCCTAAGCATTTGCACCAATTGACTCCCCTAGCATGAGATCCTCCAAAAGTGTGACAAAAGATTTCTGAATAAGATATTTACAGCTCCCCCCCCCCACCAGCTACATCAAGCAAACTCTGAACTATCTCTCTTAGGCTCATAGATACATGATGCTCCTATCACCCCTCCTAAAGTAGTAACAGGACTCCAGGAACCCTTGGGAGTAGCAGGACATTCCCTAAAGACTAGGATACCTGTATAGCTTATTAGGAAGCTCAGAGCACAAAACAAAAGACTTGGAATAACTTGATAAAAGACTCCTTGTCACAAACCACAGGTAACAAAAGAGAGTGTAAACTCAGAGTTACTTAGTACCTCACACTTCAACCTAGTGGTTGATAGTGGACTCGCTCTCACAAGAGTGAGCTAACCCCTGGGTATATAAGGAAGGGGCCCAAACACGTTAAACTATGTAGATAGAAGGTGAAGACATCAGGTCAAAGATAACCCAACAGGCTCAAACTCCTCTAAGATGATACAGAACCAGAGCACATATATCTAGCTCTTCCAAGGATCATTCCTTTGGAATCCCAGAATTTAGCTCACAATCTAGTCCCAGAATCTCCAGTCTTAAACAAAGTACCCAGATGAGAAAGAACCAGTTTGAGGTCAAGGATATATGAAGGATCAGAGAGAAATGTCACCTCCAAAAGAAAACACTCGATCTCCATCAACTGACACCAACTTACATGATATGATTAAACTGATGGAGGAAGAATTCTGAATATGGGTTGTTAGAAAACTCACTGGAATTGAAGAGAAAATAGAATCCCAACATAGAGAAACCACAAGAACAATTCAGGAGATGAATGAAATATTCTCAAATGAAATTGAAGTAGTACAGAAAAGCCAGACAGAAATCCTGGCAATGAAGGAAACATTCAAGGAACTCCATAATATAGTGGAAAGCATCAAGAACAGGATGTATCACACAGAGGAAAGAAACTGAGAGCTTGAAGATTATGCCTATGCACTAAACAAGTCAGAGGAAGAAAGGGAACACAGAAAGAAGAGATGAGACCAAAGCTTACAAGAAGTGTGGGATTATGTAAAAAATCTGAATCTCATATTGATTGAGATTCCAGAAAGGGAAGGGGAACATTCACAAGGGCGGGAAATCTTATTTCACAGAATACTGGAGGAAAATATGTGAGGCCTGGCCAGAAATCTTGATATCCAAATACAAGAAGCACACGGAACTCCTGGGAGACTCAACATGAAAAGGCAATTACCTCGTAATATGTTCATTAGGCTGAACAAAGTAAGTGAGAAAGAAACAATCCTCCAGGCAAAGAGATAACAAAACAAATAACCTATAAAGGAAAGCCTATCAGACTAACAGCAGACCTCTCATCTGAGACCTGACAAACAAGGAGGGACTGGGTGCCTATCCTTAATCTTCTAAAACAGAATAAAGCCCAACCTAAAATCTTTTTCTGGCAAAATTAAGTTTCATCTATGAGGGAGAAATAAAATCCTTCTTAGACAAGCAATCACTGAAGGAATTTGCAAAGACCAAATCAGCCCTACAGGAGATTTTCAGACCTGCCTTATACACTGAAAAGGGCAATAGACACTCCTCAAAGTAAAATCTTCAAGGAATT
>VBSM01003228.1:53904-71419 GCA_008086735.1 Cheirogaleus medius | reverse complement strand
CCAGGTGCCCATCAATACATGAGTGGATTAACAAAAGGTGGTATATGTATACCAAGGAATACTATTCAGCTTTAAGAAACAATGGTGATATAGCACCTCTTGTATTTTTCTGGATACAGCTGGAACCCATTCTACTAAGTGAAGTATCTCAAGAATGGAAAATCAAGCACCAAATGTACTCACCAGCAAATTGGTATTAACGGATCAACACCTAAGTGGACATATAGGAATAACATTTATCAGGTGTCAGGTGGGTGGAAGGGGGAGGAGGGGAAGGGTGTATACAAACATAATGAGTGAGATGTGCAACATTTGGGGGATGGTCACGCTTGAAGATCTGCCTCGAGGGTGTAGGGGGGGCATGGGCAGTATATGTAACCATAATATTTGTACCCCCATATTATGCTGAAATGAAAAATATGTACCGAATATGAATTTGTTCATACTATGTAGAAAGAATCATACATAATGCCAGAATTTTTAAAATTCTTAGTATAATGTTAAACTGGTAAAAGTATATTTCAGATACCTGTCCTGACAATATCTCCAAATTTATACTATGAAAGCTATCCTGGTTAATTTCTTCATGTTAATATGACCTTATCAGTGTATTTGGTTTTGTACTTTCATTGTTATGTTACATTGACTATCACAAATTAAGGTATTAACCTATGAATTACTGATTTATGAATATAAATTACTACTCTAAGTAAAATTTGAAACCTGTATAGTTTATCTAGACAATGGTAATTTCAGAAAATCTGAAACTTAGTATTTGAGATTTGCAATTAGGAGTATTTAAGTGATTGGAAATAAAAGACTAGCCTTATATGACTGTCAGTGATAAATTCTTCTGTTCAGGCTTATGTTTGTAAAAAGGACTGTCAATATTCATTATATTAACCACAACCTATTTAAATAATTTATTCATAAGTATATATCACTTAAAAAGATATCTTAAATAATATTATTTTAGTACCTTATCTATTTACATATATATGAGGCATAAGTAACTTTACTTCAACATTCTAATATACTAGTCTAATGATGGTAATCTGAACATCTGTGTGGTGATTTGACAATATCTCATCAAAGAAAATTGCATGGACCTAACTTGCCAGCATTACCCATTCTAGAAATGATTTCTACAGAAACAGAAGCACGAGTGCTTAAAGAATAATATTTAATGATTATAAATATATGGTATCTTGTAATAGCAATAATTTTAACACCGTTATTCTGAAAACAATAAATGGCTAAAGAAACTGTGCTGTCCCTCATATCCACTGAGGACACTGATATATCTACAGTTTTTGACATGGAGGCTTAGGACCTATAAAACCTCAGGTGATTTTAAATATATAATACTATCATAATGACATATGTCAGATCAATATTTCCTCAGGATAAAATTATCCTGTTATGATAGGCAAATCATAGATATAAAGATAGATTAATTGGTAGATACTTGCATTGGCATAGAAAATTTAGTTTCTGTAATAGGAGAAATGATTAAATATATTACTTCTAGAAAGCAGAGAAGAAATGTCAAAAATACATCTGTCTTCAATAATTTTCTCTTTTCCTATAGTGTTAAACTTCTTTAAAGCGAAGTGATAACACTTGGAACTAATTTGTGCCTGGTAGTTGTTTATTTTAAGCAAATAAGGTAAAATTCAGAAATCAGGATTAAAAGCTAAAACATATTTTAGTTATAGTGTGTCTAGGACTCAAAAGGCAAAAAGGACTTGGATTTATCAGTTGTATGTTGCCTAAGTAACCTCCAAGGAAATCCTTAAGGAAGCAGTTCATTGTTCTGAATTTTGGCTTTATACCTCATCTAACTTCATCAATATTACCAAAAACTTCTCTACTGCGCAATGCTTGTGGGCCTCTATTCTCTTAAGATCTATGAGTAAGATCTTTGTTTGTCATGCGGAAATGATCACACTAAATGTTAACAACTATGTTTGTTTTATATTCCATTATACGTCACATACAATGGGGAAGCATGAGGGCATCATGAAATTAATTTCCTCTCCGTGAAAGAAGAGATGTGTTGGTTTATGTGATCTTGCAAAAAAAATTATAAAGAATTAATCCAGTGCCATAGTACGTAAATACATGGGGACAAGTCTGCAACATTTAAGACTTCTAATTGTTTAGCTTGCTTTTATAACAGTGAAAGAAGTATACATTAAAAATTTAAGCATATGAATAGAATATGCAAATGTGTTATAACAAAAATGTATCAGTAACTACCCAATGAAGTGATATGCTAAAATGTCTATATTAAAGAACACACTTGACGTATTAAGAGGGCATCAATGTTAAGCACTAAGTAATACACAATCTACTTGGTAATATTCTTAAGAAATATCTTAATCAATAGCTGGAATAGTTTGATGGGATATTTTTAACTTTCTATTGAAATATAATACACATATAGAGAAGTACACAGACCAAAATTGTATAGCTCAATTTATTCCCATTATCCAAATATAGCAAGTAATCAACAGACAGACCAATATGTAAATGTTACATGTATTCCAATAACTACCCAGAAACCATACTAGAAAAGATTCTGGAAACAACTAGATTCTATCACATATATGCCATAAAGAAATAACACAAAATTTTAAAAGACTGCTATTAAATTTGAAAGCAAATTTTCAGATAATTTCCCATGTTCTTAAAATGAGTAGAAAACTAACACAAGTCAATGCTCAACTATTAAATTAGAAGCAGAACTATAATGTAGTATGACCACACAGCCTTATGAACCATTGAGTCTCAGTTCTAAAACACCACTAATCAAACAGATGAAGACAATTTGATAGTACTTTGTCATGATTTGATTTCACTATAGTAATTTTTTGATCCAAGAGCAAATTGCCAAAAATTCTCTTACATTCTACATTTTTCCTTAAAAGCAGAAAAGAGTTAAAAGAAAAAATAGATATGATAAGATTCAATAATGTAGGTAATTTGGACGAGAGTCTCAATGAGAAAAAGACATATCATGACAATATTATCAAATAAGTCTATGAAAATACAAACTCAGATACTTGATGCCTTGCAAAGAGCATGTAACACATGAATTTCAAGAGTTATTAGTTCAGCTACTCACACCATGCTCTGAAGTGGAGGACCAGATTCCAGCATTTCTATCTCCACAAATCATGACAGGAAAAAAAAAAGCAAATACAAAATAATAGAAATTACTCAACAGTAAAAATAACAAAGCACTAAAATTGCCTTTTTAATGACAGGTTCTATTGTCATTATTTAATACAGGCATAGTGTTCCCTCAGTATTGGTGTTAACACACCAATGAGATTTTCAGTACACATCACAGTTGGTTGACCCTTTCTTAGTACAATCTTTTTAATTTCCTCATGTCAAGGAAATATGTCAAGAACAAAGAGAATAAACACACATGCTACCAGTGGTATTATGCTGTCACTGAGGGGTTACCAAATAAGCCAGGCACGGAGAGTCTTACTTGTCTTAGTAGAGGGCCACTCATCTGGACCTCAGATTGACATCTGCAATGTGTCCTTCACCGTCCTCAGACAATTTTGCTCATCATCGATCCAGAGAATAACCTTTCCAACAAATAAGTATTTTCCATTGCCAGGCTTATTTTTCCAGGCTAATATAATGCATTACAAACGAAGAAAAGTAAATGTACAGTAGATGTTTGGTTTTGTATCTGCATAATGGAACTCTCATATACATAGCATGCAAAAAATGACCTTCGATTATTCTAATAAAATTATATAAAAATCAATTGGGATAATTTAAATAAACCTTTTAAATAAACTAACAATTTAAGGAATAAGTGATGTAGTGAAGTAATATATGATATGATTACAGTACAAATATGAATAGAAACATATATGTTCTGAATGTGCCAGATAAAGATAAAAAATCAATATTTAGGACACTTAAATTTTACTACAAGATTATTTTCTCTTAACACAAAATGATGAAACGAGAAATATGTAAGCGAATCCACAAAATTATGCAGGCTACTTCAAAAAGAGATTTAAAGTAAGGGAAGAAATAAAACATAAGTTTCTTTGAACAGGGTCGAAACATCCATGGGGAAATACATCTACTGTAAAAATAATCTCTTTAACCCACTGAAGTAATGAACACATAGACCTTCAAGTTCTGACTTCTGACTTCACCCACCACAGACCCAGGAAAGAATTTGAAAAGTACCAAAGTGGTTGCTCACCTCTCTTCCCTGAAGTACAACACTTGTTGTCATTTTTAATCTGCAACAAAACATCAGATAAAAAATAAATGAGGTCAGAAATGCACCAAATTATTTAGAAATACAGTGAATCATTGGTTTCCTTGTAATTATTTATCATTTAGGCATCCCATCATCCTAATCCTTGTGATAATCATCACAGTTGATCATTTGTCACCTTTGTCATTTCATTTATTCACTATTTTCCTCACTGAAACATTTACTTAGCAATTTCCTCTCTACCAAGCTATCTGGGTAAGTGACACAGCAGTTATTTCTTCAAGGCAGAACTGTAAAGTTCTATTCACCTAAAAGATTTTATGAAAATGTCCTATGGTGAGAAAATTGGCAGGTACATGATAGAGGCATTGTGAGATAATTGAGGAGGCCATCCTTGGACCAGTTCGAAATGGTTATTTGTACTGTTTGATAGAACAGGACACTCAGCTGCACCTCAGCATCCTCAGGTAGTTGTGCTTATCCTTGATCCAGACAAGTTCCCTTCCAATAAAAAAAACATTCCTCACACCATACTAATGCCCCTAAAACTTTATCACCTGTATTCACCCTATAGCAGGTCACAGTAGAGGTGGACATTTGACTTGACTTTAGTGAAGCTAGCTATAATGGCAACTGTAGAAGCTTCTCAGGACCCTTCTGTCTGGAGAAATACTTGAAGTGATACTGCAGTGGGACAGTTTTCAATGATGATATATTACTCAGTGTGATAGGAACAAAAATCAGGACTTAACTGTGAACTTGGATTATGTCACTTCAAAGACTATTAAAGTATGTCAGGATGTATCTGACATAAATATACAATGTGAGATTTTTTTCCCATCAGGTTGGTTTATAGTTACTATCCAAAGCATATATATATGTCCATATTAGATTCCCTGGATCATTACCTCGCATGATTCTGTTTTATCTGACAGGGAATATTCTTATTTCTATATAATTCATGCTAGCCAATTCTACTTCAAGAATCCTTGCCATTATTAACATACAAATGTACCAAAATACCTCAGTATTTTCTCATTCAGTCCTCATTATTGTTGCACAAAATACATTTCCTTTAAGAAGGTGTGTAAAATCTCCCAGTAAAAGAATACTTTCTTTTTTTTCTGATTTGGCTGATTTTTCAACATCTTACTTTTGTTTAATGCTGTATCATTTGCAACAGTAAGAAATATTAACAGCAAGTGATTGAAAATATGAAATAGATAGATTGGGGAAAATGGCGCATTAGGGGTGACCTCCTGCCTCTCTGGTCTCTGAGTGGGAAATGAAGAATGTGGACAACCACATGGGAGTGGACTTCACTTCCACAGGATCAGTGTTGCAAGCCTGCAGAGAATCACTGGAAAATGGGAAAAAAATCGGTGACGAAAATCAAAGGTGAATTGGATAATCTCTGCAAAACCCAGGATGTCTGAAATATACAATAGGGAGGGAGCACATCTTCTGCAGGGATCGGATGGCTGGCCAGCTGACTAAGTTGTTGGTTCTCCCTTGGGTAGGGCGATGCTCCTTCCCCCACCAAATTCCACACCAATGTAGGGAAGTGCCTGAAGTTGGTGGGAAGTTGTAGCATGGCAGATGAGTTTTGTAGAGTATAGACTGGGGCAGGGAACATTTTGAACTTTCCTGAGTGCTCTGCCAAGTCAGTTTCAGGTGGGGGAGGGTCCAAACCTGGTGGAAGCTTCCCCATACTGCAGGAATGAGTGCTGAGTCTGATATCTCACTACTGGATGCTTCCAGGATGAGGACACAGGGTGTATACCCTAAAGGAGGTTCTGCCCTTGGATATCACTGAGGTTTCAGTTGGTGCTGGGTATATAGAGAGTGCAGATCTCTGCATCTAAACCACTGTGTTTCTGTGACTTGGGGAAGTAGTGGGTTCAGTGATGGTTTGGAGACAGCACACCAAATGCAGCCCAATTTTTGGCCCTGCAGGCATCTACCCTGCTGGTGCTAGGATAGTGGGCTGTTGCCACTCTGTAGCTTGGAAACTCTGTGGAGGGTTGCTCTGGAAGCAGTCTCAGACATTTCTCATGCCCCAGCTAGACCGAATGGGTTGGGTTTCTGAAGGTGGGAAATAAGAAGAGAAATTCTTCTGTGCCTCCAACCCTGCCTCGGGTCTTCCCATTCCTGTGATTCACCTTGGATTCTGTGTTTAAAGGGACAGAAAGGGGAGAGTAGTGGTTTGTGCAGCTGTCTGACCAGATTGAGCTTGGGTGGTCTCCTGCAGCACACAGCCACCTGCGTTCTGTGCCCAGAGAAAAGAGCCCATCTTGGCAAGGCAGAGTTGTGAAGGAGGCTGCCTTTGCAGATGTGACCTGGGCAGACATTACCACATACACCGTCCTGTGACTTGGGCCCGGATGCTTTCAGCCAAAGAGTCTGACTCCACCCCTGGGTGGAGGTGAGAAAGAGGCTGTTCAACCCAAACCCCATGTTGTAAGACTGTTACCTCTGTAGATTGAAGGTGAAGACATCAGGTCAGAGATAACCCAACAGGCTCAAACTCCTCCAAGACATCTCAGGAACACAGAATATATCCCCAGCTCTGCCAAGAATCATTCATTTGGAATCACAGAATTTAGCTCATAATCTAGTCCCAGAATATTCAGTCCTCGACAAAGCACCCAGATGAGAAAGAACCAACTTGAGGTCACAGGAAACATGAAGGAACAGAGAGAAAAATCACCTCCAAAAGAAAACACTCAATCTCTATCAACTGACACCAACTTACATGATATAATTGAACTGATGGAGGAAGAATTCTGAATATGAATTGTTAGAAAACTCAATGGAATTGAAGAGAAAATAGAATCCCAACATAGAGAAACCACAAGAAAAATTCAGGAAATGAATGAAACTTTCTCCAAAGAAATTGCAATAATAGAGAAAAGCTGGACAGAAATCCTGGCAATGAAAGAAACATTCAAGGAACTCCATAATACAGTGGAAAGCCTCAAGAACAGATGGATCATGCAGAGGAAAGAATTTCAGAGCTTGAAGATCATGCCTATGCACTAAACAAATCAGAGGAAGAAAGGGAACACAGAAACAAGAGATGAGACCATAGCTTACAACAAGTGTGGGATTATGTAAAAAAGTCAAAACTCATATTGATCAGGATTTCAGAGAGGGAAGGGGAACACTCACAAGGGCTGGAAAACTTATTTCACAGAATACTGCAGGAAAATATGCCATGTCTGACCAGAAATATTGATATCCAAATACAAGAAGCACATGGAACTCCTGGGAGACTCAACTTCAAAAAGGCAATCACCTCGTCATGTGGTTATTAGGCTGACAAAAGTAAACATGAAATAAGCAATCGTCTGGGCAGCAATACAAAAACAATAAATAAGGTATAAAGGAAAGTCTATCAGACTAACAGCAGACTTTTCATCTGAAACCTTACAAGCAAGGACTGGGTGCCTATCCTTAATCTTCTAAAACAGAATAAAGCCCAACCTAAAATCTTTTTCTGGCAAAATTAAGTTTCATCTATGAGGGAGAAATAAAGTCCTTCTTAGACAAACAATAACTGAAAGAATTTGCAAAGACCATACCAGCACTACAGGAGGTTTTCAGACCTGCCTTATACACTGAACAGGGCAATAGACACTCCTCAAAGTAAAATCTTCAAGGAGTTAAAGGCTAGACCTGGAAATGCATGATGGCTCAAGGAGTAAGACAAAGCAACAGGACTTCACCCAACAATATCAATGGAAATCTTCCTCCAATTTCAATCCTCTCAATAAATGTAAATGGCTTCAACTATCCTCTGAAGAGGCATAGACTGGCAGAGTGGATAAAAGCCCAAAAGCCTATTATCTGCTGTCTACAGGAAACACATCTAACCCATAAAGATGTCTTTCATCTGAAGGTTGAGGGATGGAAAACTATCATCCAGGCAAATGGAAGTCAAAAGAAAGCAGGGGTAGCTATACTATTTCTGTATAACATAAGCTTTAAAATAGCAAAAGTAAAAAAGGATAAAGATGGCCACTTTATAATGGTGAAAGGGAAGATCCAACAAGAAGATTTAACAATTCTTAATATTTATGCACCCAATACAGGAGCACCCAATGACATAAAGCAAACTTTGTCTGATCTAAATAGCATGTTAAACCATACCGCCATAGTAGCAGGGGACTTCAACACTTTACTGAATGAACTGAGTAGACCCTCCAAACAGACAATAAGCAAAGAAATAATGGGCTTAAAAACAGCTCTTGAACTTAAAGGTCTCACAGATCTCTACCGAACATTCCACCCAAATAAAGATGAATTTACATTTTTCTCAGTGGCCCATGGATCCTTCTCCAAAATTGATCACATACTAGGCTCCAAATAAGATCTCAAAAATTTCAAGAAAATAGAAATTATACCATGTGTCTTCTGTGACCATTGTGGTATAAAATTAGCATTCAATTCCTATAGAAATACTCAACACTTCACAAAATCATGGAAACTAAACCATTTGTTATTGAACAATTATCAGGTCAAGGAAGAAATTCAGAGGGAAATCAAGAGTTTCTTTGAACAAAATGATAATAGAGAAACATGCTACCCAAACCTGTGGGATATAGCAAAAGCATATCTGAGAGGAAAACTAATAGCAATAAATGCTCACATCCAAAAAAACAGAAAGCTTAGCTACCGACAACCTAATGAATAAACTCAAGGAACTGGCAAAAGAAGAGGAAAGCAATTCCAATCATAGTAGAAGAAAAGAAATGACTAAGATCAAAGCAGAACTAAATGAAATGGAGAACAAGAGAATTATATGGAAGATCAACAAAACCATAAGCTGGTTTTTCAAAATGATAGACAAAATTGATATCCTTCTTGCTACATGGACAAGAACTCAAAGGGAAAGGGCTCTATTAAACTCAATACGAAATGAAAAAGGAGTGGTCACAACTGATACCACAGAAATACAAAACATTATGTTTGACTATTATAAAATAATATATGCCCAAAAACTACATAATGAGGAGGAAATTGACAAATTCCTGTATTCATACAACCTCCCTACATTCACCCAGGAGGTAACAGAATTTCTGAATATACCAATCTCAAGCTCAGAAATTGGAGCAGTAATTAATAACCTCCCCAAATGGAAATGTCCTGGAGCAGATGGCTACACATCAGAGTTTTACGAAACATACAAAGATGAACTCTTACCCATATTACAGAAATTATTCCACCCCATTGAGAAGGATGGTATCCTTCTACGTATCCAATATCACTTTGATACCAAAGCCAGGAAAGGACACAACAAAAAAAGAATATTACAAAGCAATATCCATCATGAGTATAGATGCAAAAATCCTCAACAATATTTTAGCAAATAGAAGTCAGAAACACATCTAAAAAATAATTCACTATGACCAAGTGGGCTTTATTCCAGGGATGCAAAGCTGGTTCAACATACGCAAGTCTATAAATGCAATTTGCCTCATAAATAAAAGCAAGAACAAAGACCATATGATTCTCTCAATAGATGTAGAAAAAGCATTTGAGAAAGTCCAACACACCTTTATGACAAACTCTCTTAACAAAATAGGCATAGGCAACTCATACCTTAAAATTATCAAATCCATTTATGACAAACCCATGGCCAATATTATTCTTAATGGGCAAAAAATGAAACCATTCCCACTTCAAACTGGAACTAGACAAGGATTCCCACTATGTCCTCTTCTATTCAACATAGTGTTCGAAGTCCTAGCTATAGCCATCAGGGAAGAGAGTGATATTAAGGACATCCAAGTGGGGGCAGATGAGATCAAACTCTCACTCTTCGCCAATGATATGATAGTATACCTAGAAAACCCAATGGATTCGTCCAAGAGACTCCTAGATTTGATAAATGAATTCGGTAAAGTCTAAGGTTATAAAATCAATATTCAGAAATCAGAGGCATTCATATATCCCAAGAACCATCAAGCTGAAACTCAAATAAAAAATGCAATACCTTTTACTGTAGCCCCAAAGAAAATTAAATATCTAGGAATATATTTAATGAAAGATATGAAAGACTTATACAGGAGAACTTTTAAACACTAAAAAAGAAATTGTAGAAGATGTAAACAGATGGAAAAATCTACCTTGTTCATGGATTGGTAGAATCAATATAGTTAAAATGTCAATATTACCTAAAGTGATCTACAGAATAAATCCCCATCAAATGCAATCCCCATCAAAGTACCACCATTATTATTTACAGATCGAGAAAAAATAATTCTTCACTTTGTATGGAACCAGAAAAACCTCATATAGCCACAGCAATCTTAAGTAAAAAGAACAAACTGGGAGGCATCAGAATTCCTGACTTCAAGGTGTACTATAAAGCAATAATAATTAAATCAACCTGGAACTGGCACAAGAACAGAAGCATCGATCTTTGGAATAGGACTGAGATTCTAAAGATGAAACCATCTGCATATGGTAACCTAATCTTTGCTAAAGCAGACAAAAATATACATTGGGGAAAAGGATCTCTCTTCAATAAATGGTGCATGGAAAACTGGCTAGCTACATGCAGAAGAATGAATCAGGATCCCTACCTCTCACCTCTCACAAAAATCCACTCAAGATGGATAACATACTTAAACCTAAGGCATGAAACCTTAAGAATCCTAGAAGAAGATGTTGGGAAAACCCTTTCAGACATTGGTCTAGGCAAAGAATTCTTGAAGAAGACCCCCAAAGCAATCACCACAGCAACAAAAATAAACAAATGAGACCTGATCAAATTAAAAAGCTTCTGTACAGACAAGGAAACTGTCATTAGAGCAAATAGACAACCTACAGAATGGGAGAAAATATTTGCTCTCTATAGTTCCAATAAAGGTCTGATAACTAGAATCTATCTAGAACTCAAAAGAATTAACAAGAAAAAATCAAACAACCCCATCAAGAAATGGGCAATGGAAATGAACAGAAACTTTTCAAAAGAAGACAGAATAATGACCTGCAAACATATAAAAAAAATGCTCCACATCTCTAATCATTAGAGAAATGCAAATCAAAACCACAATGAGATATCACCTAACCCCAATGAGATTGGCCTGTATCAAGAAATCCCAAAACAACAAATGCTGGTGAGGATGTGGAGAGACAGGAACACTCTTACATTGCTGGTGGGATTGCAAATTAGTGTGGCTTTTGTGGAAAGAAATTTAGAGATACCTCGAAGAGCTACAAATGGAAATACCATTCAACCCAGCAGTAGCATTGTTTGGCATCTACCCAAAAGAGCATAAGACATTCTATTATACAGACAGCTGCACCTGAGTGTTTGTGGCAGTGCAATTCACCGTTGCAGGGATGTTGAGACAGCCTGAGTGACCGTCAGTTCATGAGTGGATTATTAAAATTTGATATATGTTCACAATGGAATATTACTCAATTCTAAGAAATGACAGTGAGCTAGCACTGCTTATGTATCCTGGATTAAGCCCATTATCCGATGTGAGGTGACACAAGATCAGAAAAATGGGCTCCGCATGTACTTGCCATCAAATTGGTACTGATTGATCAACATTATGGTGCTCAAATGGTGGTGGTGTTCATCAGGGATTCGGGGGATAGGGGGTAGACCCACATGTGAGGGATGTGGTGAGCATTGTGGAGTGGAAGGGCATACCTCTAACCCTTGCTAGGGAGAGGCAAAGATATAAAATTTAACCAAAGAAAAAAAGAAAGAACTAAGTAGAAATAAATATTAGAAAATAAAAAAGATTCTGTGTATGTTTTAAGGTTTTAATAAATATGAATTATGTATATGAACTTTATATAGAGCCAATCCAATTTAACTAAACGGGAAAAATGGTCTTTGTGTTAACATAGAGTTTTATAGTTATTTGCCACTCACTTTCTGATCTTTAGTGTACTGTAATTACACAATTATTAAGTATGAAATATCTGATATCCTAAGAACTAAGTTTGACAGTTGATATCTCTGACTTTCAGTTTGGCACTTTTTTTATTGTGAAGGTACATCCTCATTCTTTCAATTGCATATTTTGGCTTGTGATTATATTTCACATTTTTTTAGAGCAATTTTTCTGAAACCATGGATAAGTAAAAAATTCATGTTATTTTCAAATATGTGTTCTGTTGTGTAACCAATGCAGTGCAGACAGCTTGAAATATCAATGAAGTGTTTGGGAAGGATGTGGCTAATGTACGCACAGTATGTCCATGGTGTAAGAAGTTCCATTCTGGTCATTTTAATCTTGAAAATGAGCCACATAAATGACCTGATATCTTGAAAATGAGCCACATAAATGACCTGATATCAATGTGGATAATAACAGCTGAAAGCTATAGTGGAAGTGAATCCATCTCAACCTATGTGTGAATTAGCAGCAAGGTTTGACATCATTATTCCAACAATATTGGACTGTTTGAAACAAATTGGCAAGGTAAAGAAGTTGGATAGATGGGTTTGCATGAGTTAGAGTATCAGAAGAGAAATCATCTCCAAGCTTGCCTCTTTACTGTTACTACATGAAGGTGAACCATTTCTGTACTATATTGTTGCCTGTGATGAAGAATGGATTGTTTTTGACAATCACAAGCATTTTGCACAATGGCAGGGTAAAGGTGGAGTGCCAAAACACAGTCCCAAATATAATATTCATCCAAAAAAACTAATAGTGTATGTTTGGTGGTCCAGCGCTGATATTATCCAGTACAACTCCCTGAAACTTGGTCAGTCCAGTGGCTGTCTACTGCAACCAATAGGATGAAATAATGAGGATGCTTGCCATTAAGCACCAAAAATTGTCCATTGAGACAGGCCAATCCTCTATTTTTTATTTCAGCATATTATGGGGGTACAAATGTTTAGGTTACATGTGTTGTCTTTCACCCTATTCCTCACCAGAGTTAGAGCTTCAAGCGTGTCCATCCCCCCAATGGTGTACATCACACTCATTATGTATGTATATACCCATCCCCTCCTCCCCCGTCTCACCTGCCTGATGCCCAATAAATGTTATTCCTATATGTCCATTTAGGTGTTGATCAGTTAGTACCAGTTTGTTGGTGAGTACATGTGGTGCTTATTTTTCCATTCTGGGGATACTGCACTTAGTAGAATGGATTCCAGCTCTATCCAGGAGAATACAGGAGGTGCTATATCACCATTGTTTCTTATGACTGAATAGTACTCCATGGTGTACATGTGCTGCATTTTGTTAATCCACTCATGTGTTGATGGGCACTTGGGTTGTTTCCACATCTTTGCAGTTGTGAGTTGGGCTGCTATGGATGTTCGAGTGCAGATGTCTTTTTTATGGAGTGTCTTTTGTTCTTTTGGGTGGATGCATGGTGATGGGATTGCTGTATCGAATGGTAGATTTACTTGTATCGCTTTTAGGTATATCCATATTGCTTTCTACTGAGGTTGCATTAGTTGCACAAGACAACCCTCGACCCCATGTTGCACACACAATACTGCTCAAACTATAGCAGCTGGACTTGGAAACTCTCTGTCATCCACCCTATTCACCATACCTTGCAACAACTGACTGCTACTTCTTCCTGGCTTTGGACCAGTTCTTGCAAGGAAAAATATTCATTCCCCAACAAGCTTTGGAAAACTCGTTTTGCAATTTAATCACAACTCGCTCTCCAGGCTTCTTCGCTGCTGTGATAAACAAGCTACTGTTAAATGAGAAAACTGTGTCTACAGTTTAGATGCATACTTTGATTAATTGTACTACTTCTTGTTTTAGATATAAGAAATTACACTTTTGATTTGAAATTGAACATTTCATATTTAATAACCTAATTTTTTCTCAAAAAAATCTGATGATAGTGAAGATATAGTGACAATGTATTTTTACCTACTGGATTTTTATAAATTTCTCATTTTGCAAATTTAAAATAATTAATAAAAACATTGAATGTTAAAAAAATGCTAAATATTATTTTAGTGCTCTTTCTATTTACATATCTATGAAGCATAAGTAACTTTACTTCATCATTATAATACAGTAGTGAAATGATGGTAACCTGAACATTTGAGTGGTAATTTGACTATGTCTCATTAAAGAAAAATTCATGGACCTAAGTTGCCAGCATTACCCATTCTAGAAATGATTTCTACAGAAACAGAAGCATGAGTGCATAAAGACTAATATATAATGATTATAAATATATGATATCTTGCAATAGCAAAAAAGTTAACACCATTATTCTGAAAACAATAAATGGCTAAAGAAAATGTGGTGTCTTTCACATCCACTGAGGACACTGGTACATACATAGTTTTTGACATGGATACCTTAACACCTATAGAATCTCAGGAGATTGCAAATATATAATACTATCATAATGTCATATGTCAAATCAATATCTCCTCCTGATAAAATGAACCTGCTATGATAGATAAATCATAGATATAAGGACAGATGAATTGATAGATACTTGGATTAGCATAGAAAATTTAGTTTCTGTAATAGGGCAAATGATTAAATATATTACTTCTAGAAAGCAGAGAAGAAATGTCAAATATACCTGTGTCTTAAATAATTTTCTATTCTTCTATAGTGTCAAACTTCTCTAAAAATAACTAATAACACTTGGCACTAATTTATGCCTGGAAGTTTTTTTTTTATATTAAGCAAAAGAATGGAAATTAGGAAAGCAGGATTAAAAGCTAAAACATATTTTAGTTTTAGTGTGTCAGGGACTCAAAAGGTAAAATTTTTATTTATTAGTTGTATGCTATGTAACCTATAAGGAAATCCTTAAGCAAGCAGTCCATTGTTCTGAATTTTGGCTTTATACCCCATTTAACTTCATTAATATTACCCCAAATTTCTCTACTGCACAATGCTTGTGGGCCTCCGTTCTCTTAAGATCTATAAGCAACATCTTTGTGTGTAGTGTGGAAATAATCACACTAAAAGTCAACAACTATATTTGCTTTAGTATTCCATTATATAGCACATGGAATGGGAAAGCATGAGGGCAGCATGGCATTAATTCCTTCTCTGCAAAAGAAGAAATGTGTCACTTTAAGTGATCTTGCAAAAAAGTATAAAGAATTAATCCAGTGCCAGAGTATGGAAATACATGGGGACAAGTCTGCAACATTTAAGACTTTGAATTGTTTAGCTTGCTTTTATAATAGAGAAAGAAGTATAAGTTAAAGAATTTAACCATATGAATAGAAATATGTAAATGTGTCAAAACAAAAATATATCAGTAACTACCCCATGATATGATATGCTAAAATGTCTATATTAAAGAGAGAACACACTTGATGTCTTAAGAGGGCATCAATGTTAAGCACCAAGTAATACACAATCTATTTTGCAATATTTTTAAGAAATATATTAACCAATACTTGGAATAGTTTGATAGGATTTTTTTAACTTTCTATTGAAGTAAAATACACATATAGAAAAGTACACAGACTAAAATTGTATAGCTCAATTAATTTCCATGATCCAAATATAGTAAATAATTGACACACAGACCAATATGTAAATATTACATGCATTCCAGAAACTACCCAGAAACCATACCAGAAACAATTCCAGAAACCATCCAGAAACAGCTAGATTCTATCTCACATATGCCATAAAGAGATAAAACAAAATTTAATAAGATTTCTATTAAATTTTAAAACAAAATTTCACATACAATTTCCCATGTGGCAAAAATGAGAAGAAAAATAACACGTCAGTGCTCAACTATTAAATTAGAAGCAGAACTATAATGTAGTATGAACACAAAGACCTTATGAACCATGAAGTCTCAGTTCTAAAGCACCACTGAAAAGATGAAGACAATCTGATAAAATTTTGTCATGATTTGCTTTCACTATGGTAAATTTTTAATTAATTAATTAATTAATTATTTTTATTTCAGCAAATTATGGGGGTACAAATTTTAAGGTTTCAAATAATGCCCTTGCCCCCCTCCTGCCACAAGTCTGAGCTTCAAGTGTGACCATCCCTCAGATGGTGCATGTCTCATTCATTATGTATGTATATACCCACCCCCCCCTCCTATCTGCCCAATACACGATTAAAGTAGTTCCTATGTGTCCACTTAGGTGCTGCTCAGTTAAAACTAGTTTGCTGGTGAGTATATGTGGTGCTTGTTGTTCCATTCTAGGGATACTTCACTTAGGAGTATGAGTTCCAGCTCTATCCAGAAAATACAAGATATGCTATATCACCGTTATTTCTTAGAGCTGAATAGTACTCCATGGTATACATATGCCACATTTTATTAATTCACACATGCATTGATGGGCACTTGGGTTGTTTCCACAGCTTTGCAATTATGAATTGTGCTGCTATAAACATTCGAGTGCAGGTGTCGTTTTTGCAGAGTGTCACTGGATCTTTTGAGTAGATGCCCAGTAATGGGATTTCTGGATCAAATGGTAGATCCACTTGTATTGCTTTAAGGTATCTCCATATTGCTTTCCATAAAGGTTGAACTAGTTTGCAGTCCCACCAGCAGTGTAGGAGTGTTCCTATCTCTCCACATCCATGCCAACATCTATTGTTTTGGGACGTTTTGATAAAGGCCATTTTACTGGAAATAAGTGATATCTCATTGTAGTTTTGATTTGCATTTCCCTGATGATTAGAGATGTTGAGCATTTTTTCATTTATTTGTTAGCCATTATTCTGTCTTCTTTTGAAAAGTTTCTGGTCATGTCCTTTGCCCACTTTTTGATAGGGCTGTTTGATTTTTTCTTGATAATTTTCATGAGTTCTAAGTAGATTCTATTTATCAGCCCTTTGTCGGATGTGTAGGAGATGAAAATTTTCTCCCATTCTGTAGGTTGTCTGTTTGCTTTCATGACTATATCTTTGGCTGTGCAGAAGCTTTTTAGTTTGATCACGTCCCATTTATTTATTTTTGTTGCCGTTGTGATTGCCTTTGGGGTCTTCTTCATAAATTCTTTGCCTAGGCCAATGTCTAGGAGAGTGTTTCCAACATTTTCCTCTAGAATTCTAATAGTTTCATACCTTAGGTTTAAGTCAGTTATCCAGCATGAGTTGATTTTTGTGAGAGGTGAAATGTGTGGATCCTGCTTCAGACTTCTACAAGTGGCTATCCAGTTTTCCAAGCACCATTTATTGAAAAGGGATTCTTTTCCCCAGTGTATGTTTTTGTCTTCTTTTTCAAAGTTTAGATGGCTATATGAGGATGGTTTTATATCAGGGTTCTCAGATCTGTTCCACT
>VBSM01003228.1:37835-53804 GCA_008086735.1 Cheirogaleus medius | reverse complement strand
TGCCTGGTTCCAGTTCTAAGTGGGAATGCTTTCAATGTTTCCCCATTCAGTATGATGCTGGCTATGGGTTTGTCATATATGGCTTGTATCATTTTTAGGTATGTCCTCTCTATGCCTATTTTATTAAGTGTTCTTATCATGAAAGGTGTTGAATTTTGTCAAAAGCTTTTTCTGCATCTATTTAAAGAGTCATGTGGTCTTTGTTTTTGCTTCTGTTTATGTGGTGAATTACATTTATAGATTTATGTATGTTGAACCATCCCTGCATCCATGGGATGAAGCCCACCTGGTCGTGATGGATTTTTTTATAAGCATCTGAATTCAGTTAGCTAGGATTTTGTTGAAAATTTTGCATTTATATTCATAAGGGATATTGGTCTGTAGCTTTCTTTTTTTGTTGCAAGAGCAAATTGCCAGAAATTCTCTTAAATTCTACATTTTTCCATAAAAGCAGAAAAGAGTTAAAATAAAAAATAGATATGATAAGATTAAATAATATAGGTAATTTGGATGAGGGTTTCAATGAGAAAAAGACATATCATGAAAATATTGTCAAATAAACCTCTGAAAATATGAACTCAGAGACTTAAGAACCCGGCAAAGAGCATGTAACACAGGAATTTCAAGAGTTACTAGTTTAGCTACTCACCCAATTCTCTGAAGAGGATGACCCAATTCCAGCCTACCTATCTTGGTAAAACATGACAGGAAAAAAAATCAGATAAAAACTTAGAAACCACTCAACAGTAAAAATAAAATGCTAAAGTTGCTTTTTAAATGACAGGTTCTATTGTCATTATTTAATACAGGCAAAGTGTTCCCTCAGTACTGATGTTAATACATCAATGAGATTTTCAGTACACCTGACAGTTGCTTGGCCATTTTGTAATACACTCTTTCTGATTTCCTCATGTCAAGGAAATATATCAAGAACAAAGAGAAAAAACACAAATGCTCCCAGTGATATTATGCTGTCACTGAGGGGCTACCAAATAAGCGAGGCATGGAGAGTCTTACTTGTCTTAGTAGAGGGCCACTCATCTGGACCTCAGATTGACATCTGCAATGTGTCCTTCACCGTCCTCAGACAATTTTGCTCATCATCGATCCAGAAAATAACCCTTCCAACAAATAAGTATTTTCCATAGCCAGGCTTATTTTGTGCAGGCTAATCTAATGCATTACAAATGAAGAAAAGTAAATGTACAGTAGATGTTTGGTTTCGTATCTGCAAAATGGAGCTCTCATATACACAGCATGTAAAAAATGACGTTGGATTGTTCCAATAAAATTATATAAAACTCGATGGGGATAATTTAAATAAACCTTTTAAATCAACTAAAAATTTAAGGGATAAGTAATGTAGTGAACTAATTTATGGTATGATTACAGTAAATTTATCAGGTAATAGCATTGTTGGGCATCTATCCAAAAGAGCATAAGACTTTCTATTATAAAGACATATGCACCCGAATGTTTATGGCAGCACAATTCACTATTGCACAGTCATGGAAACAACCCAAGTGCCCGTCAATTCATGAATGGATAATTAAAATTTGGTATATGTTCACAATGGAGTATTACTCAATTCTAAGAAATGACAGTGAGCTTAGCACTGTTTATGCTGTCCTGGATAAAGCTTAAGCCTGTTATCCAAAGTGAGGTGACACAAGACCTGGAAAATGGGCTACACATCTACTCGCCATCAAATTGGTACTGACTGATTTAAACTATGATAACTCAAATAGTTGTAGTGTTCACCAGGGATTGGGGGAGGAGACCCACATCTTAGGGATGTGATGTACAATGTCAGGGGGGAAGGGATTACCTCTAACCCTTCTTACAGAGAGGCAAAGATATACAATGTAACCAAAATGTCAAAAAAAACCCCACTTTTATCAGTGGTGGACTGGTGGGAGGGTGGAGGAGGGGAAAGGTGTATATTTACTTAATGGGTGAGATGCACACCACCTGAGGGTTGGACATGCTTGAAGCTCTGGCACGGTGGGGTGGAGTAGGGGTGAAAGAGGCAATATATGTATCTCTAACAAAACTTGTACCCCCATAATAAGAGGAAATAAAAAAAGAAACATTTATGTTCTGAATGTGCCAGATAAAGATAAAAAAATCAATTTTAGTAAACTTGAATTTCACTACAAGATTATTTTATCTCAAAACAAAATGTTGAAAACTAGAAATATGTAGGCAATTTCCCAAAATTATGTAGGTTACTTCAAAAATTGATTTAAATAAAGGTAAGAAACAAAACAGAAGATTCCCTGAACAGGGTAGAAACATCCATGGGGAAATATATATACTGTAAAAATAATCTCTTTAAGTCACTGAAGTAATGAACACATAGACCTTGAAGTTCTGACTTCACCAACCACAGACACACAAAAGAATTATAAAAGTACCAAAGTGGTTGCTCACCTCTCTTCCCTGAAGTACAACACCTTGTTCTCATTTTTAACCTGTAACAAAATATCATATAGAAAATAAATCAGGTGAGAAATGCACAAACTAATTAGAAATAAAGTGTAACATTGGTTTCCTTGTAATTATTTATCATTCAGGCATCCCAGCATCCTAGTCTTTGTGATAAACATCAGAGTCGATCGTTTGTCACTTTTGTCTTTTCATTTAATCACTTGTTTCCTCCCTTAATTCTTTATTCTGCAATTTCCTCTCTACCAAGCTATCTGAATAAGTGACACAGCAATTATTTCTTGAATGCAGAACTCTAAAGTTTTATTCATCCAAAAACATTTTATGAAAATATACCGTGGTGTGAAAAATGGAAGGTACATGATAGTGGCATGTGAGATCATTGAGGAGGCCATCAATTGGACCAGTTCTGAAATGGTTATTTGTTCTGATCTAATAGAATAGATGGCCACTCAGCTGTACCTCAACATCCTCAGATACTTGTGCTTATCTTTGACCCAGAAAAGTCCACTTCCAATAAACAAACATTCCTTACACCACACTAATGCCGCTAAAATTTTATCACCTGCATTCAGCTTCCAACAGGTCACAGCACAGGGGGGCATTTGACTTGACTTTAGTGAAGCTGGCTATAATGGTGACTCCAGAAGCTTCCCAGGACCCTTCTGTCTGAAGCAATACTTGAAGTGATACTGCAGTGGGACAGTTGTCGATGATGACATATTACTCAATATGATAGAAATAAAAATCAAGAGTTAACTGTGAACTTGGATTGTATCATTTAAAAGACTATTAAAGTATGTCAGGATATATCTGACATAAATATACAATATGATATTTTTTCCATCAGATTGGTTTATAGTCCCTATACAAAGCATATATATATATATATATATATGTTCATATTAGACTCATAGTTTCATTAACTCACATGATTCTGTTTTATCTGACTGGGAGTAATCTTATTTCTACATAATCCATATCAAAGCTAGCCAATTATACTTCATGAATCCTTACCTTCATTAAGCTAGAAATAAACCAAAATATCTGAGTATTTTCTTATTCAGCGCTCATTATTTTTGTACAAAATACATTTCCTTTCAGAAGCTGTGTAAAATCTCCCAGTGAAAGAATATTTCTGTTATTTTCCTGATTTGGCTGACTTTTCAACATCTTCTTAGTTTTGTTTAATGCACTATTATTTGCAAGCATAAGAAATATTAAGAGCAAATGATTCAAAATAAGAAATAAATAAGTATAATTTATGTATGAACAATACATGTAAACTATCAACAACTACATCCAAGTAATTATCAACACTTATTATTAAAGATTCAAACTACATTAAGAAAGTTGTTATTAATAAATTTTGAATTGAAATCTCTCAGATATGGAGATATCTGAGGTGTCTAAATACTATTTTGGTATATGAAACACACAAACATAGGAATAGACACTTATAGATATGTAGATAGTATAACATTAAATGTATTATTCAATTCCAGAATGACTTGACTTATGGTGAAATTTGAATGATGATTTCTTTATCACTAGCCTCCAAATTCTATCTACAAACAAAATAAAAGCAGAGAGAATAAGCCTTCTCTCTCATTCTACTCAGAATGTCTGATACACAAAAAATAAAAGTAAGGCAAGATGACAAAGAAAATGAAATCCATAGTTCTTATAAATGAACAGGCTCATGAGCCATTTTTAGAAAGAGCAGAGAAAAAAATTTAAACTATATTACAAACAATGAATAGAAGAAAATGGCAAGAATGTGTTTATACATAGTTGATTCATAAAGAAAATGGAAATTATGAAAATGAACCAAATGGGAATTCTAGGACATAAAATAGTATCTTTAATCAAAAGACATCAGATGATTTGATACATGCTTAAAATATGGATGAACTTCAAAAACATTATGCTAAATGAAAGAAAAATAAATAGAAAAAACTATATATTGTATGATTCCATTTATATAAAATTTCTGGATAAGGCAAATCTATATAGACAGAAAGCTAGTTAGTGGAAACCTGGGGCTTGGGAACAAAGTATATATTGATTATAAATGTGGATGAGGCAACTTCTAAGGATGATGAAAATTTTCTAAAACTGGATTGTGGTGATGGATGTACAACTCTATAAACTTACTAAAAATTTGTTGACTTGTACACTCTATGTGTGAAAATTTTATGGTATTTAAAGTACACCTCAATAAGATTGTTAAACAAAAGGCCTTAGATGGATCTAATTTTCATTAGATGGAATAGATACCTGTGAAGGAAGGATCAGAGACCTTTAAGACAAACCAATAGTATAATCCAAGCTGAAGCACAAATTGTAAGAAAACAAACAAACAAAATCCAAACACCCAGAAAATGAGAAAGAGAATCTTGGAACTACAATTGTATTAATTGGTCTAAAATATGTCTAATTTATGTCCTGGAGGAGAATAGGAAGTAAGTAGGGCAGAAAGTTTTTTATAAATATGGCTGGAAATTTTTCAAACTATATATTTTTTTAAAAAAGCAATAATACACCATTATCAGTAGAAGAATGATCAAGTGGACAAAAATAAAGAAATAAGAGATTTAAGCCACATGAAAATAGGGTAGATTTCATGATGATACATTGAACTTGATTGATAGTAGAGAATATGTATGCTCTCAAGTGCCCATGGCATAGTCACAAAAATTGATCATTATATTAGGTCAGAAATAAAAAATAGTAACTAGAGAAGTATTAAAAACTCCACTTTCTGATCACAACACAATAAAAATAGCTTTTACTGGCAAAAACATAAAGTTTATTTCATTGAGAAATGTTTTATATCTCCTATTAACTCCTCAGTAAAAGGGGAAATATAGAAAATACATAGTCTTTAAAATATGATACAAGAAGAAATACATATAGCCAATAACCATATGAAGAAATACTCACCGTCATTAGTCATCAGGGTAATGCAAATTAAAACCACAATGAGATACCACTTTACCCTATCAGAATGGCCACCACCAAAAAGCCAAAAAACAATAGATGTTGGCATGGATGCAGTAACAAGGAAACGCTTATACAATCTTGGTAGGAATGTATATTGATACATCCTCTGTATAAAACAGTATGGTGATTCCACAAAGAACTAAAAGTACACCTACCATTCAATACAGCAATCTCACTACTGTGTAACTAACCAAAAGAAAAGAAGTTATTACATCAAAAGGACAGATGCACTCATATGTTTAATTTTATTCGGCATGTATCTGAGAATTCTTTAATTATAAATTTTAATATGCACAGGCCCTAGAACAGAAGAAAGAGTAGAATTTGAAGAATATGTAAAGATGATTCTATATGATCTAACATTTTGAATGTGACCCTACCCCCTAGACACTTGCATAGTAGTTAGTTTAAATTTTATTTCTGTCTTACACTCATATGTTTATTGCAGCACAACTGCAAAGATATGGAGTGAACCTAAGTGACTATCAACTTATGGATGAATACAGAAAATGTGGTATTTTATAGCATGGAATACTACTGATCCATAAAAAAGAAGAGAATAACATCTTTTGCAGCAACTTGGATGGAATTGGAAGTCGTAATCCCAAATTGAATAGTTTATGAATAGAAAAACAAATACTGCATATACTCACTTGTAAGTGGGATATAAACTATGAGTATACATAGTCATATAGAGTTGTATGATGGCCTTTGGAGATTCACCAGGGGGGAAGGTGGAATAGGGCTGAGGGATCAAATATTACCTGTCAGGTACATTTGGTTGATGGGTGCACTAAAAGCCCTGACATCACACTATACAATTCATCTATGTATCAAAAAATCACATGTATCCCATTAAACCTATTGAAATTTTTAAAAATATGACAATGAAAACACAATATGTGAGGTAACTATGATATGCATTTAAACCAGTTCCAGAGGAAAATACATTGCCCTAAACATGTTTGTAACTTTTAAAAATAAGGCCAAACGTAGTGGCACACACCTGTAATCCTAGTACTTTGGGAGGCTAAGGCAGGAGGATTGCTTGAGATCAAGAGCTCAATACCAGCCTGGGCAACAGCAAGACCCTGTCTCTATAAAAAGTTTAAAATTAGCCCGGTATGGCGGTATGCGCCTGGAGCCCCAGCTACTCAGGAGGCTGAGGCAGAAGGATCACTTGAGCCTAGGAGTTGGTAGTTGCAGTGAGCTATGATGGCACAACTGCACTCTAGCCTGGGCAGCAGAGTGAAACTCTGTCTCAAAAGGAAATTAATTAAATTAAATCAAATTAAATTAAAAAGTAAAAAATGATGGAATTAAATTTTCATCTCAAAATACTATAAAAACAGATATGAAAACAAAGTAAACCAAAAGAAAGAAGAATCAAAGCAGAAATTATTAAAGAGAACTTTAAAAACCAATAGATATAATTAATACTTGAAAAGCTTGTATTTATAAATATAGTAAATACATAGGTAATTCACTAACTATCTTTATCAAAGAAGGGAGAAAACACAAATATACAAAATAATGCTCCATTAGCACTTGAATATAATGTGTATTCCGCTACTGTTGGGTGTCATGTTCCACAAATGTCAATTAAGTCAAGTTGGTTGATAGTGGTCTTATATCCATCTTTACTGATATTCAATGTCCAATTATATACTAAAAAAGGAGTGCTAAAATTTTAAACTCTAATTGGGAATGGTCATTTTTTTCATCATCTCAGGTTTTCTTTATACATGGTGAATCACTTTTAGTATTAACATGTTATCTTGATGAATTGACTCTCTGTTCATGATGAAATGACTCACTTTTTCCCTCATTATTTCTCATACTACAACCTATTTTGTCTGACATTTATATAGCTACTCCATTTTTTCTTATAATTAACTTTGAATTATATCTTTTTAAACATTTTGTTGACATAAAATTTATATACCATAAGTTCACCCTTTATAAGCATCAATTATTTTGATATATTTACATGGTATATAACCATCACTACAATCTAATTTTATAACATTTTCACTCCCTAGTTCAAAAAAGTAAATCTCTTATATATTTGTAGTCACTTTCTGCCCCTATAGATTTGCCTTTTCTTTTTTTATTATTTTTATTTTTTCTAAATTTTGAAAGATTTACCTATAACTGAACACTTTATATAAACAGACTCAATATCACATGTAATCTTTTGTGACAAGCCTTTTTCTTAGCATAATATTTTCAAGATTAATTCATGTTGTAGCCTGTATCAGTATTTCATTTCTTTTTATTTCTAAATAATATTCTGTTGCATGCATATATCACATTTTATTTAATGACACTGTGAGCACTCTTGTACACTGTTCTGTGTGGTCATTGTATACATATTTCATTTCTCTTGGGCATATTCATTCTTAGGAATGGAATTGCTAGGTCATATGGTGCATTAGTTTGGTAGGGCTGCCATAATAAAATACCACAAACTGGGTGACTAAACAACAGACTTTTATTTTCTCACATTCTGGAGGCTGGAAGTCTGAGATCAAGATGTCAGTAGAGTTGGATTCTCATGAAGCTTCTCTTCCTGGCTTGGAGATGGCTGCCTTCTCAGTATGTATTCACATTGCCTTTCTTTGTGGGCACATGGAGAGAGCAAGCTCTGGTGTTTCTTCCTCTTTTTATAAGTACATCAGACCTATTGGATTAGGGCCCCACTCTTATAACTTCATTTACTCTTAATTATCTCCTTAAAGGGCCTGTCTCCAAATATAGTCACATTGGGGCTTAGGGATTTGACACATGAATTTTAAGGGGACATAATTTGGTTCATAACATATGGTAACTCTATGTTTAACATTTTGAGGAATGGCCAAACCATTTCCAAAGCAGCTGTACAATGTTACACATCTATTAGCAATTTATGAGGTTTCTAATTCTCCACTTGCTCCCATTTGTTATTATCTATGTGATTATAGCCATCTGCTATGGTTTGAATGTGTCTTCCAAAAAGCATATGTTGAAAACTTAATTCCCAGTCCAACAGTGTTAAAAAGTGAGACCTTTAAGAAGTGATTAAGCCATGAGAGATCTGCCTTATGAATGGATTTATGTTGTTATCTCAGGAGTGGGTTCCTTATAAAAGGAGAAGTTGGCTCCCTTCTCACCCTCTCTTTGCTCTTCCATCATCAGATGATATGATTTTTGTATGTTGATTTTGAGTCCTGCAACTTTGCTGAATTTATTTATCAAATCTAAGAGTTTTTTGGTGGCATCTTTAGGCTTTTCTAAATATAAGATAATATCATTAGCAAAGAAGTCAGTTTGGTTTCTTCTTTTCCAATTTGGACACATGTCATTTCTCTTGCTTTATTTCTCTGGATAGGACTTTAAGTACTATGTGGTGAAAGCAGGAATTCTTGTCTTGTTCCAGATCTTAGAGGAAAGACTTTCAGTTTTTTCCCATTGGGTATAACATTAGCTGTGGGTTTGTCATGTATGGCACTTATTATTTTGAGATAAGTTCCTTCTATGTGTACTTTGTTAAGAGTTTTTATCATGAAGGGATACTGAATTTTATCAAATGCCTTTTCTTCATTTATTGAGATGATCATATGGTTTTTGTCCTTCATCATGTTGATGTGCTATATCATGCTTATCGATTTGTGTATTTTGAACCACTCTTGCATTCCAGGTATAAATCCCACTTGGTTATGGTGTATTATGTTCTTGTGCTGTTGGATTTTTTTTGCTAGTATTTTTTAAAAGGATTTTTGCATCTGTGTTCATCAGGGATATCAGCATGTAATCTTTTTTTCTTGTAGTCTTCTTGTCTGGTTTGGTTATCAGGGTAATGCTGGGCTCATAGAGTTAGTTAGGGAGAGATCTTTCCTCTTCAATTTTTGGAACAGTTTCAGGAGGATTCATATTATTTCTTCTTTATACACTTGGTAGAATTTGGCTGTGAATCCATCTGGTCCTGTATTTTTCTTTTATGGAGACTTTTTTATTACTGATTTAATCTCAACTACTCATTATTGGTCTGTTTATATTTTCTACATTCTAAATTCAATCTTGCTATATTGTATGTTTCCAGGAATTTATCCATTTCCTCTAGGTTTTCCAGTTTGTTAATATATTGTTGTTCATAATAGTATCTGATTATCTTTTGTATTTCTGTGGTATCAGTTGTAACGTCTCCTTTACCATTTCTGATTTTGTTTATTTGGGTCTTCTCTCTTATTTTCTTTTTTTTAATTATTTTTTTATTTCATCATATAATGGGGGTACAAATATTGTTAGGATTACATACATTGCCCCTACCACTCCTTCCCCCCACGTGCCAGAGCCTCAAGTGAGTCCAGTCCCCAGGTGGCACACACGGCACACATTATGTAATTCTACACTTCCTCCCCCTCCCGCCTGCCCTCCATTCAACAAAAGATTTTTTTTTTTACACTTTGGATACATTGTATAACTTTGCCTCACCCTAAGAAGGGTTAGAGGCATGCCCTTCCCCTCCACAATGCTCTCCACATCCCTATGATGTGGGTCTTGCCCCCCCTCCCAAAACCCTGGTGTACACTACCACCCTTTGAGCACCATAGCTTTAAACAGTCAGTACCAATTTGATGGCGAGTAGATGTAGAGCCCTTTTTCCATATCTTGTGTCACTTCACTTTGGATAACCGGCTTAAGCTTAATCAAGGAGCATAAACGGTGTTAGCTCGCTGTCGTTTCTTAGAATTGAATAATATTCCATTGTCAGCATATAACACATTTTAGATATCCACTCATGAATTGACGGGCACTTGGGTTGTTTCTATGACCGTGCAATAGTGAATTGTGCTGCCATAAACATACGGGTGCAGATGTCTTTATAATAGAATGACTTATGCTCTTTTGGGTAGATGCCCAACAGTGCTATTGCTGGGTCAAATGGTATTTCTATTGCTAGCTGCTTGAGGTATCTCCAAATTGTTTTCCACAAAGGTTGCACTAATTTGCAGTCCCACCAGCAGTGTATGAGAGTTCTTGTCTCTCCACATCCTAGCCAGCATTTGTTGTTTTGGGTTTTCTTGAAAAAGGCCATTCTCATTGGGGTTAGGTGGTATCTCATTGTGGTTTTGATTTGCATTTCTCTGATGATTAGAGATGATGAGCATTTTTTAATATGTTTGCTTGCTGTTATTTTGTCTTCTTTGGAGAAGTTTATGTTCATTTCCGTTGCCCATTTCTTGATGGGATTGTTTCATTTTTTCTTATTAATTCTTTTAAGTTCTAGATAGATTCTTGTTATTAGGCCTTTATCAGTGGTGAAGAGAGCAAATATTTTCTCCCACTCTGTGGGATGTCTATTTGCTCCACTGATAGTTTCCTTGGCTGTGCAGAAGCTTTTTAATTTGATCAGATCCCATTTGTTTATTTTTGATGCAGTGATTGCCTTGGGGGTCTTCCTCAAGAATTCTTTGCCTAGGCCAATGTCTGATAGGATTGGTTAGTCTAGCCAGTGGTTTATAAACTTTGTTTATCTTTTCAAAAAACCAACTTTTGGTTTTGTTGATCCTTTGTATTGCTTTTTAATTCCCTATTTCTTTTAGTTCTGGTCTGACCTATATTATTTCTTTCCTATGGCTAATCTTGGGTTTGGTTTGTTCTTGCTTTTCCAGTTCCCTAAGGTGCATTGTTAGGTAGTTTATTTGAAATATTTCTACTTTTTGATGTAGGCATTTGTTGCCATAAAATTCCCTCTTAGCACTGCTTTTGCTATATCCCACAAGTTTTGGTATGCTGTATTTCCATTTTCATTCATTTCAAGAAATTTTCTGATTTCCATCTTAATTTCTTCATTAACTCAACAGTCATTTAGGAGCATGTCATTTAATTTCTATGTATTTGTATAGTTTCCAAAGTTTCTCTTGTTGATTTTCACTTTATATCATTGTGGTCTGAGAAGATACTTGATATGATTTTGATTTTTAAATATTTGTTGAGTCTTGTTTTGTTACCTAACATATGGTTTATCCTGGAGAATGTTCCATGTGCTGATGAAAAGAATGTATCTTCTGCAGTTTTTTAAAAAAAATATTCAGCAAATGGTTTCATCTCTGGATTCTCAGTCCTGTTCCAAAATTTATGTCTCTGTTCTTGTGCCAGTAACATGCTGTTTTAATTACTATAGCCTTGTAGTACAGCTTGAAGTCTGGTAGACTGATCCTTCCCACTTTGTTCTTTTTACTTAAGATTGATTTGGCTGTATGAGGTCTTCTGTGGTTCCATACAAAGAGTAGAATTATTTTTCTAGATATGTAAAGAATGATGATGATACTTTATAGGGATTGCATTAATTCTGTAGATCACTTTAGGCAGTGTGGACTTTTTAACAATATTGACTCTACCAATCCATGACCAAGGTAGATTTTTCCATCTGTTTACATCTTCTACAATTTCTTTTCTTAGTGTTTCATAGTTCTCCCTATATATGCCTCTAACATCTTTTGTTAAATATATTCCTAGATCTTTAATTTTCTTTGAGGCTATTGTAAAAGGTATTGCATTTTTTATTTGAATTTTGGTTTCACTGTTATTGGTGTATATGAATGCCTCTGATTTGTGTGTATTGATTTTGTATCCTGAGACTTTATTGAATCCATTCATCAATTCTAGGAGTCTCTTGGTTGAATCCTTGGGATTTTCTAGATATAATATCATATTATCGGCAAAGAGGAAGAGTTTGATCTCATCTTCCCCCATTTGGATGCCCTTAATATCACTCTCTTGTCTAATTGCTCTAGCAAGGACTTCCAGTACTATGTTGAATAGAAGTGGGGATAATGGGCAACCTTGTCTGGTTCCAGTTCTAAATGAGAATGGTTTCGATTTTTCCCCATTCAGTATGATATTGGTATGATATGGTAATCTAATCTTTGACAAAACAGACAAAAATATACACTGAGAAAAATAATCTCATTTCAATAAGTGGTGCTGGGAAAAGTGGATAGCTACATGCAGAAGATTGAAACTGCATCCCAACCTCTCGCCTTTCACAAAAATCAATTCAAGATGGATGACAGACTTAACCCTAAGGCATGACACCTTAAGAATTCTAAGAGAAGATGTTGGTAAGAACCTTTCAGACATCAGCCTAGACAACGCATTTTTGAAGAAGACCCCGAAAGCAATCACAGCAGCAACAAAAATAAATAAATGGGATCTGATCAAATTAAAAAGTTTTTTCACAGCCAGGGAACCTATCATTAGAGTGAATAGACAAACTACAGAATGAGAGAAAATATTTGCTCTCTACACATCTGATAAAGGGCTGATAACAAGAATTTATCTATAACTTTAAAAAACAAACAAGAAAAATCAAACAACCCCATCAATAAATGGGCAAAGGAAATGAACAGAAACTTTTCTAAAGAAGACAGAATAATGGTTAGTAAACATATTAAATAATGCTCAACATCTCTAATCATTAGAGAAATGCAAATCAAAACCACAATGAGATATCACCTAACCCCAGTGAGATTGGCCTCTATCAAAAAATCCCCAAGCAACAAATGCTGGCGAGGATGTGGAGAGACAGGAACACTCTTACACTGCTGGTGGGACTGCAAATTAGTGCAACCTCTGTGGAAAAAAAATTTGGAGACACCTCAAATAGCTAAAAATAGAAATACCACTAAATCCAGTAATAGCACTATTAGGCATCTACCCAAAAGAGCAAAAGACATTCTATAATAAAGACATCTACACCTGAATGTTTATGGCAGCACAATTCACTATTGCAAGGATGTGGAAACAACTGAAGTGTCCATCAATTCATGAGTGGATTATTAAAATTTTGTAGATGTATACAATGGAATACTACTCAATAATAAGAACGACAGTGATCTAGCACCTCTTATATTTTCCTGGATAGAGCTTGAGCCCATTATCTGAAGTGAGGTATCACAAGATTGGAAGAATCGGCTCCACATGTAGTCGCCATCAAATTAGCACTGACTGATCAACACTATGGTGCTCACACGGTAGTAATATTCTCCAGGGATTAGGGGTTTTGGGTGGGTAAACTCACAACTAATGGATGTGGTGAGCATCAAAGAGGGGAAGGGCAGCCTCTAATCCTCACTTGGGTGAGGCAAAGACATAAAATGTAACCAAAATGTTTGTACCCTCATAATATCCTGAAATTAAAATAACATATATTCTGTAAATGTCTGTTAGGTCCATTTAGTCTAGAGTTCAGTTTAAATACAATATTTCTTTATTGATTTTCTGCCTATATGATCTGTCTATTCCTGAGAGTGAGGTGTTGAAATCCCCCATTATTATTGTATTTAAGTCTATTTCTCTCTGTAGGTCTAGTAATATTTGCTTTATGAATCTAGGTGCTCCTGCGTTTGGTGAATATATATTTAGATTTGTTATATCATCTTGTTAGGTTGATATCTTTATCATTAACAGTGACCATTTTTTTTAGTGTTTTTGATTTAAATTTTTTTATCTGATATAAGTATGTTCATGCTCACTTTTTGTTTCCATTTGTGTGGAATATCTTTCTGCATCCCTTTACTTTGAGTCTGTATGTGTCTTAGGTAATGTGCATCTCTTGTAGATGAATCATGTTTCTTTATCCATTAAGCCACTCTGTATCTTTTAGTGTAGAATTTAATCAATTTACATTCATAGTTATTGATTTCTGAGATTTTTTTTACTGTCATGTTAATTTTCCTCTGAGGTTTTTTTTCTTTTTGGTATATTCTTTGTTTCTTTCTTTTTCTCTTGCTGTCTGTCATTGTGGTTGGTGGTATACTATAGTGGTACCATTTGAGACTTTTCACTTTCTCATTTGTGTATACTGGTGAGTATGATACTCTCATGTGTTTTCATTATAGTAAATGTCATCTTTTTGTTTCCAAGTTTAGGACTGTCTTGAGCATTTCTTATAAAGTTGATATACTGGTGATGAATTCCCTCAGTGTTTGCTTACCTAAGAAAGACTTTATATCTCCTTCATTTATGAAGAATAATTTTTCTGGATATACCTTTGGGTATCAGACTTTTTCTTTCAGCATTCTCAATATATCATTTAATTCTCTCCTGGCCTGTAAGGTTTCTGCTGGGAAATCCACTCCTATTCTGATGGGGGTTACTTTATAGGTAACTAGGCACTTTTCCCTTGCTGTTTTTAGTATCCTCTCTATTGTTTTGACTTTAGACAATTTGACTATGATATGTGATGGAGATCTTTTGCATTGTCCCCTTATGGGGATCTTTGAACCTCCTGTATCTGGATGTCTCATTCTCATGCTAGAATTTGAAAGTTTAAATCTACTATTTCATTAAATAAGTTTTCTAAACTCTTCATTCTCTCTCCACTCTTGGGGACTACAATAATTTAAATATTTGGCTGCTTTACGTTGTCCCAAATGTCATGAAGGCTTTCCTCGTTATTTTTATTATGTTTTATTATATTTTCCTGACTAGATTATCTCTAGGATTTTTGTTTTTATATGTTGACTCTAATTACAGTCTAGGGTCACTTGTTTTCAGCCTGAAGAACTGTTAACATTTAGAACTCCTCTTATAAGGAGGGTTTGCCAAAAATAAATTCTCTCATTTAAAAAAAATCTCGCAAAAATAAGTAATTAAAAAAATCTGGGGAAGTCTTCGCCTTCCTTTTTCAAATATAGCTTTGCTGGATTCAGGATTCTTGGTTGAATCAGTTTTTTTTCTTTGTTAAAATATGTTTTCCTATTGTATTCTGGCCTCCATGTTTCAGCTGTAAAGTCAGCTGTTAATCTTATAGGGGTTCTCCTCTAAGTAATGAGTAATTTTTCTCTCATAGCTTTCAAGACTTTCTCCTTGTTTTTGACTTTCATAATTTTCACTATGATATTTCCAATTGTCAGTATTTGCATTTATCTTACTTGAAATTGATTGAGTTTCCTGGATGTGTAGGTTATATATATTCAATAAATATGAAAAATTTTCAGCCATTATCTTTTTTCCATTTATTTCATAATATAATGGGGGTACAAATGTTGTTAGGGTTACACCATTGCCCCTACCACCACTCCCCCCACATGTCAGAGCTTCAAGTATGTCCAATCCCCAGGTGGCACGCACAGCACACATTATGTAACTATACACTTCCTCTCCACTCCCGCCTACCCTCCATCAGACAAAATATTTTTTTTATTTACATTTTGGATACATTGCATAACTTTGCCTCCCCTAAGAAGGGTTAGAGGTATGCACTTCCCCCCAAAAATGCTCACCAAATCCCTATGATGTGGGTCTTGACCCCTCAAAACCCTGGTGAACACTACCACCATTTGAGCACCATACTTTTAATCAGTCAGTACCAATATGATGGCGAGTAGATGTGGAGCCCATTTTCCATATCTTGTGCGGCTTCACTTTGGATAACAGGCTAAAGCTTAATCTAGGATAGCATAAAAGGTGCAGGCTCACTGTCATTTCTTAGAATTGAGTAATATTCCATTGTGAGCATATACCACA
>VBSM01003228.1:5289-37735 GCA_008086735.1 Cheirogaleus medius | reverse complement strand
CCATAAACATACGGGTGCAGATGTTTTTATAATAGAATGACTTATGCTCTTTTGCGTAGATGCCAAAAAATGCTATTGCTGGGTTGAATGGTATTTCTATTTCTAGCTGCTTGAGGTATCTCCAAATTCTTTTCTACAAGGTTGCACTAATTTGCAGTCCCACCAGCAGTGTATGAGAGTTCCTGTCTCTCCACATCCTTGCCAGCATTTGTTGTTTTGGGATTTCTTGATATAGGCCATTCTCACTGGGGTTAGGTGATATCTCATTGTGGTTTTGATTTGCATTTCTCTGATGATTAGAGATGATGAGCATTTTTTATATGTTTGCTTCCTGTTATTCTGTCTTCTGTGGAGAAGATTCTGTTCATTTCCATTGCTAATTTCTTGATGGGATTGTTTGATTTTTTTTCTTGTTAATTCTTTTAAGTTCTAGATAGATTCTTGTTATTAGGCCCTTATCAGTGGTGAAGAGAGCAAATATTTTCTCCCACTCTGTGGGATGTCTATTTACTCTACTGATAGTTTCCTTGGCTGTGCAGAAGCTTTTTAATTTGATCAGATCCCATTTGTTTATTTTTGATGCAGTGATTGCCTTGGGTGTCTTCCTCAAAAATTCTTTGCCTAGACCAATGTCTGATAGGGTTTTCCCAACATCTTCTTCTACGATTCTTAAGGTATCATGCCTTAGGTTTAAGTCTGTTATCCATCTTGAGTGAATTTTTGTGAGAGGTGAGAGGTAGGGATCCTGCTTCATTCTTCTGCATGTAACTAGCCATTTTTCCCTGCTCCATTTATTGAAGAGAGATTCTTTTCCCCATTGTATATTTTTGTCTGGTTTATCAAAGATTATGTTACTGAAAACTGGTAGTTTGATCTCTGGTATCTCAGATCTATTCCAGATATCGATGCTTCTGTTCTTGTGCCAATACCAGGCTGATTCAACTATTATTGCTTTATAGATATTTTAATGATATTGATTCTACAAATCCATGAACAAGGTAGATTTTTCCATCATTTTTCCATCATTTACAATTTCTTTTTTTTAGTGTTTTGTAGTTCTCCTTGTAAAAATCTTTTGTATTTACGGTTAAGTATACTCCTAGATATTTAATTTTCTTTCAGGCTATAGTAAAGGGTTTTGTGTAAAGGGCTATAGTAAAGGGTATTTTTTGATTGGGGTTTTTGCTTGATGGTTCTTGGCATATATGAATGCTTCTGATTTGTGTATATTGATTTTATAGCCTGAAACTTTACCAAATTCATTTATCTAATCTAGGAGTCTCCTGGAAGAGTCCTTGGGGTTTCAAGGTATAATATCATGTCATCGGCAAAGAGCAAGAGTTAGATTTCATCTGCCCCGACTTGAATGCCCTTAATACCCCTTTCTTGTCTGATTGCTATTGCTAGAACTTCAAGCACAATTTTGAATAGGAGAGGAGATAGTGGGCATCCTTGTCTAGTTCCAGTTCAAAGAGGGAAAGATTTCAATTTTTTCCAATTTAGAATGATATTAGCAGTGGGTTTGTCATAGATGGATTTGATAAATTTAAGGTATGGACCTTTTATGCCTATTTTGTTCAGAGTTTTTATCATGAAGATGTGTTGGACTTTGTCAAATGTTTTTTCTGCATCTATTGACAGAATCATATGGCAATTGTTCTTGATTTTATTTATGAAGTGAATTGCATTTATAGATTTCTGTATGTTGAAACATCCTTGCATCTCTGGAATAAAGCCCACCTGGTCATGGTGAATTATTTTTTTGATGTGTTGATGAATTCTATTAGCTAAAATTTTATTGAGGATTTTTGCATCTATATTCATGAGGGATATCAGTCTGTAATTTTCTTTTTTGGTTGCGTCCTTTCCTGGCTTTGGTAATAAGGTGATACTGGCTTCGTAGAATGATTTTGGAAGGATACCTTCCTTTTCAATGGTGTGGAATAGTTTCTGTAGTATAGGTAGGAGTTCATCCTTCTATGTTTAGTAGAATTCTGAAGTGTAGCCATCTGGCCTTGGACTTTTCCGTTTGGGGAGGTTTTTAATTACCGCTCCAAATTCTGAGCTTCAGATTGGTCTGTTTAGGAATTCTATGACCTCTTGGGTGAACTTAGGGAGGTTCATGAATCCAGAAATTTGTGCATTTCATCTTCGTTCTGTAGTTTTTGTGCATATAGATTTTTATAATAATCAAATATAATGTTTTGGATTTCTGTGGTGTCTGTTGTGATCTCTCCTTTTTCATTTCTTATTGAGTTTATTAGAGTCTTTTCTCTTTGAGTCCTTGTCAATCTAACAAGAGGGCCATCAATTTTATTTATCTTTTTGAAAAACCTGCTTCTGGTTTTGTTGATCTTTAGAATAATTCTCTTGTTCTCGATTTCATTAAGCTCTGCTTTGATCTTCGTTATTTCTTTTCTTCTACTAGGATTGGAAATTGTTTGCTCTTCTTTTTCCAATTCCTTGAGCCTATTCATTAGGTTTTCAGTATGTAAGCTTTCTGTTTTTTTGATGTGAGTGTTAATTGCTATTAGTTTTCTTCTCAGGTAAACTTTTGCTGTATCCCACAGGTTTTGGTAAGAAGTCTCACCATTATCATTTTGTTCGAAGAAATTCTTGATTTCCCTCTGAATTTCTTCCTTAACCCAATAATTTTTCAATAGTAGATTGTTTAGTTTCCATGACTTTGTGAGCTGTTGAGTGTTTCTATAGGGATTGAACTGTAATTTTATACCATTATGGTCAGAAAAGATACAAGATATAATTTGTATCTTCTTGAATTTTTTGAGATCTGATTTGTGGCCTAGGATGTGATCAATTTTGGAGTAGGATCCATGGGCTACTGAGAAGAATGTAAACTCAAGTTTATTTGGATGGAATGCTCTATAGAGATCTGTCAGATCTTTTTGATCAAGGGCTCTGTTCAGGTCCATTATTTCTTTGCTTATTTTCTATGTGGAGGATCTGCCCAGCTCATTCAGTGTAGTGTTGAAGTCTCCTGCTACTATGGCAATGTTGTGTAACATGGTGTTAGGATTAGACAAGGTTTGCTTTAAGTAATTGGGTGCTCCTGCATTGGGTGCATATATATTAAGAATTGTTAAATCTTCTTGTTGGATCTTTCCTTTCACCATTATATAATGGTCATCTTTATCCTTTTTTACTTTTGCTATTCTAAAGCTTATGTTATCTGCAAATAGAATAGCTACCCCAGCTTTCTTTTGACTTCCGTTTGACTGGATGATAGTTTTCCATCCCTTGACCTTCAGCCGGAAGGCATCTTTGTGGGTTAAATGTGTTTCCTGTACACAGCAGATAATAGACTTGTGATTTTTTATCCACTCTGCCAGTCTATGTCTCTTCAGAAGACAGTTTAAGCCATTTACTTTTATCAAAATGATTGAAATTGGAGGAAGATTACCATTCATATTGTTGGGTGGAGACTTGTTGCTATGTTTTACTCCTTGAGCCATCATGTAGTTCGAGATTTAAACTTTAAATCTTTGAGGATTTTACTTTGAGGAGTGTCTACTGCCCTGTTCGGTTAAAAATGAGGGTCTGAGAACTTCTTGTAGGGATGATCTGGACTTTGAAAATTTTTCAGTGATTGTTTGTCTGAGAAAGACTTTATTTCTCCCTCATGGATGAAACTTAATTTTGCTGGATAAAGAATTCTGGGTTTGGCTTTGTTATGTTTTAGAAGATTAAGGATAGGAACCCAATCCCTCCTGGCTTGTAAGGTTTCAGATGAGAAGTCTGCCATTAGTCTCATAGGCTTACTTTTATAGGTCATTTCCTGCTTTCCTCTCACTGCACGGAGAATTGTTTCTTTCACATTTACTTTGGTCAGCCTAACAACCACGTGACGAGGTGATTGCCTTTTCACGTTGAGTCTCCCAGGAGTTCTGTGTGCTTCTTGGATTTGGATATCAAGATTTCTAGCCAGGCCTGGCATATTTTTCTCCAGTATTCCATGGAATAAGTTTTCCAGTCCTTGTGAACACTCCTCTTCTCCTTCTGGAATCTCAATTAATCTGAGATTTGGTTTTTTAACATAATCCCACACTTCTTGTAAACTTTGGTCTTGTCTCTTGTTTCTGTGTTTCCTTTCTTCCTCTGATTTGTTTAGAGTATAGGCATAATCTTCAAGTTCTGAGATTCTTTCCTCTGCATGGTCCATCCTGTTCTTTAGGCTTTCCACTGTATTATGGAGATCCTTGATTGTTTCCTTCATTGCCAGAATTTCTGTTTGGTTCTTCTGGATAATCTCAATTTCCTTGGAGAATCTTTCATTCATTTCCTGTATAGTTCTTTTGGTTTCTCTATGTTGTGATTCTATTTTCTCTTCAATTCCATTTAGTTTTGTAGCAATCCATATTCGGAAATCTTCCTCTGTCAGTGTACTCAACTCATGTAAGTTGGTGTTAGATGATGGAGAATGAATATTTTGCTTTGGATGTGACTCTTATCTCTGCTCCTTCATGTTTCCTGTGAACTTTAGCTGGTTCTTTCTCATCTGTTCACTTTATCGAGGATCAGAGGCAATGGGGCTGAATTATGTGGTAAAATCTGGAATCAGGAGGGATGATCCTTGGCAGATTCGGGGAGATGTCCTCTGGACCTGTAATGTCAGCAGAGTTTGAGTGGCCGGAGGCCACTGAAATGATCTGCTGAGAAGTGAAATGTTTCCTTTTTCCGTGTGACACCAGCGGAACTTGGGCCACTGCTGCCCCCTGGGGAGGGTCCATGGAGGGTCGCACTCTCTCTACCACTCTTTAGCCCACAAGGCTGAGGTGGCTGAGGACCCCTGACAGGTTCTGCCGAGGGGTGGAATGTTTGTCCCTTCCGTGCACCCAGGCGGAGCTGGGTCCACTGCAGCCCACTATGGAGGATCTGCGGAGGGTCGCAGTAGCTCTACTGCTCTTTAGCCAGCAAAGCTGAAGTGGCTGGGGACCCCTGACAGGTTCCACCAAGGGGTGGAAAGTTTGTCCCTTTGGCGCAATCAGGCGGAGATGGGTCCACTGCAGCCCCCTGGGGAGGATCTGTGGAGGGTTGTGCTCGCTCTCTCTACCGCTCCCTCCCTAGCTGGGCTTGGGTCACCCAACTCCACTGGACCACTCAGTCAAATGAGCGATCTGTCCCACTTTTCTGTCCCTTCACCAGTGAGGCATACACCGCTGTTGTGTACAGATCTCCCAGCCAAGGAGACCCTGCACTATTCCCTGTAGATTTCTAATTGCTCTCCACTCCTGCCTGCTCTCCGAACTGCCTGACTGCCTGTCTTACCTCTTCATGCTGACTTTAGGCACTTTCCTGCTTGCATGGGTGTGGAGGTCGGTGAAGGAGAAGTTGTCCCACTGTGGCACAGATCACACAATCCTGTTTGGCTGGCCACTGAGCACGGCCAGCTTGCACTCCAATCCCTGCTGTACCACTCGGATTCTTGGAACTTCACGGCAAATCCACTGCATCACTTTCCTCCTTTTCCCAGCACTGCTGCCCCTTAAAGCTTTCATGTAATTCTGTGCAGCTGATCCTGTGGGAGAACTACCTCCTACAGTGATTCAGGTAGCCTTCTTCACCTCCCAGTCTGAGAGCAGAGAGCCAAGTGATCATCCCTTATCCACCATTTTTGACAATCCCCACCCATTATTTCTTTGAACATTTTTTCTGATCCTTTCTCTCTCTCTTCTCCTTCTGGTACTCCCATATATGTATGCTGATGTACTTAATGGTCTTCCACATTATCTGAGACTCTCTTTATTTTCCTTTGATTTTCTTTCTGTTGTTTCAATGACACAATGTCTATTGATCTATCTTCAAGATTATTTATTGTTTCTTCTGCCAGTTCTAATCTATTTTTGAGCCCTGATAGTGCATTTTTATTTAGTTAAATTATTATGGCTACCTGAAGCATTTTCCCATGGTTTTCTTTTAGTACTTTCATAGTTTCATGTCTTTTATTTAAGTCTTTAAACCACTGTGAATTGATTTTTTTTATACGGTGAGAGATAAGGGTCTAGTTTCATTCTTCTGCATATGGATATCCACCATTTATTGAAAAGACTGTCCTTTTGCCACTATATGTTCTTGGCAGCTTTGTCAAAGATAAGTTCACTGCAGATGTGTGGATTTATTTCTGGGTTCTCTATTCTGTTACATTGGTCTATGTTTCTGATTTTATGCTAGAAGCATGCTGTCTTGGTTACTATAGCTTTGTAGTATAATTTGAAGTCAGGTAATGTGATTACTCCAGTTTTGTTCTTTTTTCTCAGGAATGCTTTGTCTATTCTGGATCTTTTGTGGTTCCATATAAGTTTTAGGATTACTTTGTCTATTTCTGTGAAGAATGCCATTGGTATTTTGATGGGGATTGCATTGAATTTGTAGATTTCTTTGGGTAGAATTGACATTTTTACAATATTGATTCTTCCAATCCATAAGCACAGAATATCTTTCCATTTTTTGTGTCTTCTTCAATTTATTTCATCAATAATTTATAGTTTTCATTATAGAGATCTTTCACTTCTTTGGTTAACTTTATTCCTTGCTATTTTATTTTATTTGTGTCTATTGTGAATGGGATTACTTTCTTGGTTTCTTTTTCAGAGATTATTTATTGATGGCATATAGAAATGCTACTGATTTTTATATGTTGATTTTATAGATGGGCAAGGTGGCTAATGCCTGTAATCCTAATATTTTAGGAAGCCAAGGTGTGAGGATTGCTTGAGGTCAGGAGTACAAGACCAGCCTGAGCAAGGTGAGACCCTGTCTCTACAAAAAATAGAAAAATTAGCTGGGCATGGTGGCACATGTCTTTAGTGCCAGCTACTCAGGAGGCTGAGGCAGGAGGATCACTTGAACATAGGAATTAAGGTTGTAGTGGGCTGTGATGATGTCCACTGCACTCTAGCAAGGGTGACAGAGTGAGACCCTCTCTGAAAAAAAAAAGATTTTATATCTCACAACTTGATTAAATTTATCAGTTCTAATAGTTTTTTGTGTAGTCTTTAGGTTTCTCTATATGTAAGATCATATTACCTGCAAACAAGGATAATTTGACTTCTTCCTTTTCAATTTGGATGTCCTTTATTTCTTCTCTTGTGTGGTTGTTCTAGCTAGAACTTCCAGTATTATGTTGAATAACAGTGGTGAAAGTGGGCATCATTGTCATATTCCCTCAGATCTTAAAAGAAAGGCTTTCTTACCCATACAGTAAAATAACTAGTTGTGGATCTGTCACATATAGCTTTTATCATGTGACTTAATTTCCTTCCATACCCAGTGTTTTGAGAGTTTTTGTCATGGAGGGATTTTGAATTTTATTTGATGATTTTTCAGCATCAATTGAATGATCATACGGTTTTTGTCCTTCATTCTGTTGATATGATGTATTACATTGATTGTTTTGTGTATGTTGAACCATCCTTGCATCTTTGGCATGCATCCAAATTGATCATGATGAATATTTTTAATATGTCTTTGAATCTTGTTTGCTAGCATTTTGTTGAGGATTTTTACATGTATGTGCATCAGATATATTGGTCTATAGTTTTATTTTTTTGTTGTTTCTTTGTCTTGTTTTGGTATCAGGATGATACAGGCCTCATAGAATGAGTTTTGTAATATTCCCTCCTCCTCAATTCTTTTGAATAGTTTAAGTAGGATTGGTGTTAGTTCTTCTTTGAATCCTTGGTAGAATTCAGCAGTGAAGCATTAAGTCCTGGGATTTTCTTTGGTGGGAGACTTTTTATTACTGCTTCTGTCTCATTAGTTATTAGTTTATTCAGGTTTTGGATTTCTTCCTGGTTAAACCTTGTTAGGTTTTATGTGTCTAGAAATTTATCCATTTCTTCTAGGTTTTGCAATTTATTGGCATATAGTTGCTCATAGTAGTCACTAATGATCCTTTTGATTTCTGCAGCACGAGTTGTAATGTCTCCTTTTTTATGTCTGATTTTATTTATTTGGGCATTCCCTCTTTTTTTCTTAGTCTAGCTAAAAGTGTGTCAATTTTGTTATCTTTTTGAAAAGCCAACTCTTTCTTTCATTGATGGTTTGTAAATTTTTGGTTTCAATTTCACTTATTTCTGCTATGATCTTTATTATTTCCTTTACTAAATTGGGGCTTGCTTTTATCTTGCTTTTCTAGTTCTTTGAGATGCATGATTAGGTTTTTTATTGAATCTTTTCTACTTTTTTGATGTAGGCACTTATTGTTGTGTTTTCATTTGTTTTTATTTTTAATTGACACAATAATTTGGAGAATTTAAAAATGTTCTTCTTTATCTCTTCATTGATCCACTGGTCATTCAGGAGCATATTGTGTAATTTCCATGTCTTTGTATAGTTTCCAATGTTCCTCTTGTTATTGATTTCCAGTTTTATTTTGCTGTGGTCAGATAAAATACTTGGTATGATTTCACTTTTTAAACTTTTCTTAAGACTTGTTTTGTGACCTAACATGGTCTATCCTTCATAATGATCTGTGAGCTGAGGAGAAGAACGAGTATTCTGCTGCTGTTGGATGAAATGTTCTATAACTATCTATTAGGTTCAGTTGCTCTATAGTATAGATTAAGTCCAATGTTTCTGTGATGATTTTCTGTCTGGATGATCTGTCCAATGCTGAAAGTAGAGTGTTGAGGTCCCCAGTGATTACTGGAGTTGATCTCTCTCTTTAGCTCTGATAATATTTGCTTTATATATCTGGGTGCTACAGTGTTGAGTGCATATATATTTAGAATTGTTATAACTTCTTGCCAAATTGACTCTTTTATCATTATGACCTTCTTAGTCTCCTCTTTCAGTTTTTTTTTCTTGAAATCTATTTCATCTGATAGATGTATAGCTTCTCCTGATATTTTTTTGGCTTGCATTTGCAAGGAATATCTTTTTTCTTTCCTTTATTTTCAGTCTATGTGTGTTTATAAAGGTGACATGGGTTTGTTGCAGACAACATAAGAGTTGGCTCTTGTTTTTATGTCTATTCAGCCACTCTGTGTCTTTTGATTGGAGAATTAGTGCATTTGCATTCAATATTATTGATGGGTAAGGACTCTTGTCCTATTATTGATAGGTAAGGAACTTGTTATTATTTGATTTCTGGTTGTTTTGTGGTCCTGTCTTTCTTCCTTCATCTTTGTCTTCCTTTGTTACAAGTGATTTTCTCTGGTAGTGTGTTTTAATTTCTTGCTTTTGATTTTTTGTGTATCTGTTTTAGGTTTTTTGATTTGATGTTACAATGAGGATTGCAAAAAAAATTTCATAACCAATTATTTTGAACATATTACAACTCTGCATACAAACAAGTATATAAGCAAAGAGAAATCTAACAGAAATTCTATACTTTAACTCAATCCCCCTTTTTGTTGTTTCCATTCATATCTTGTTATACTGTCAAAATTGTTGTAGTTATTTTTTATCTTACCCTAATTGCAAGCTAAAGTTATTTTTGATAGGTTTGTCTTTTAGTCTTCCTACCCAAGATATGTGGTTTACATACCACAATTAGAGCAATACAGTATTATATATTTGTGTACTTATTGTTAGCAATGAGTTATACACCTTTAGATGATTTCTTATTGTTCATTAACATCTTTTTCTTTCAGATTGAAGAACTACTTTTAGCATTTCTTGTGGGACAGGTATGGTGCTGATGAAATCCTTCCATTTTCGTTTTTCTGGGAAAGTCTTCATTTCTTTTTCATATTTGAAAGATATTTTTGCAGGATTTAATATTCCAGGGTTAAGGTTTTTTTCCTCCAGCATTTTGAATATGTTGTGACATTCTCTCCTGGTCTGTAAGTTTTCTGCTGAGATGTCTGTAGCCAGATATTTTGGAATTCCTTTATTTGTTATTTTTTTCTCTTATCTTGCTTCCCTTGGGAACTTTTTTCTTATCCATGACATTTTGGAGCTTGATTATTAAATGCCTTGTGGTAGTCTTGTTTGTGTTAAATCTACTTGGTCTTCCATAACCTTCTTGTGCCTGAATATTGATATCTGTCTCTGAGTTTGGGAAGTTCTCTGTTATTACTTATTTAAATAAACTTTCTATCCCAGTCTGTCTCTTTACCTCCTATTTAAGGACAATAAATCTTAGATTAGCTTTCTCTCTCTCTCTCTCTCTCTCTCTCTCTCTCTCTCTCTCCTCTGACTATATATTTTCAAATAGTGTGTCTTCAAGTTCACTGATTCTTTTTTCTGCTTGATCAGTTCTGCTGTTGAGTGACTCTGATGCATTTCTGTTTGTCAATTGAATTACTCAGCTTGAGAGTTTCTGCTGGGTTTGTTTTTGTTATTTCAATCTCTCTGTTAAATTTCTCAGTAGGCTTCTGAATTCCTTCTCTGTGTTGTCTTGAAGTACATTGAACTTCTTCAGGACAGCTATTTTAAATTCTTTATCTTAAAGATTGCATATCTCCATCACTCCAGGATTGGTTACTGGAGTAACTTATTTAGTTCATTTGGTGAGGTCATGTTTCCCTATATGTTCTTGATGCTTGTTGATGTTCATCAATGTCTGGGAATTGAAGAGTTAGCTATTTTAATCTTCATAGTCTGGACTTGTTTGGACCTGTCTTTTTTTATGAAGGCTTTCCAGATATTCAAAGGGAATTGAGTGTTGTAATCTAAGTCTTTGGTCACTGTGGCTATATCAGCAGTTGGGGTTCCCCAAGTCCAGTAATGCCTTGACTCTTGCAGACTTCTCGTGGTACCACCTTGGGGAACTTGGGTAAGATATGGAAGAATTTCCTGGATTTCCAGGCTAAGTCTCTTCCCTCACTCTCTGTTCTGGGCTGCTGGAGTTGGTGGAAGAGTGATGTGGACATTCCCTTAGGGCCACCAGTGCCAGGTCACACCTGAAGCCAGCCCAGTCTCACCCAAGCCCTTGGTAATTGTTGCCTGGCTACCTATGATGTTTATTCAAGGCCAAAAAGGCTCATTAGTCAGCAGGTGGTGTATCCTTCCAGGACTGGGTCCTTCCCTTCAGGGAAGCATGTTTTCCTCTGGCCCAGTGTGGGTCCAAATATGTCATCCAGGAACTAATGCCTGGACTCAGGGCTTCAGGAGTCTGCTTAGTACTTTTTTACTGTGGCTGAGCTGGTATCCATATTTCAAAACAAAATCCTCTGAGCTCTTCCTTTGCCTTGCCCCAAATGGAATAAGACTTACCCTGAACTGTACTGCCTGGAGTTTGAAGAGGGGTGACACAGGCACTAGTTTTGATGCCACAGCTGGTGTGTCACTATGTCATGTACACCCCAAGTCCACTGGATCTAAGCCAGCACAGAAGCAGGAATTGCCCAAGGAATGCAGACTTTGTTGCCCAACTGCCTTATGAATTTAGTCCAGGCCTCAGGCTGCTTTTGTCAGCTGGTGGTGGGGCTAGCTAGAATTTGGGTTTCAGAGTGGAGGATTTCTCTCTGGCTGGGCTGGTCTAGATGCTCCCTCTATGGGCATTAGCAGAATTTTGCCTTGTGCTGTGTTTCCCTGTGCCATGGTGGCCCTGAGTTTCAATGCACAATCCCACAATCACTTTATTTTCTCTCCCTTGGGCACACAGATTCTCTTTCCATTTGGCATGCTGGTGCAGCCCTGCCAGGGGTGGGGAAGGGGTAGCACAGGCAATGCATTTTCTGCCCTCCTCAGTGCCTCTTTCCTTGATATAATGTTAAAATCAGGTAGTATGATAACTCACCTGGATTATTCTTTTTATGAAGGTACTAGCTTGTGTGGATAGTTGTTTATGTGGTGAGACAATTGCTGGAGGTTTATATTCGACCATCTTTCTCCTGAATTTTTAAATTTTAGCTATTGCAATTTTCATCTCCAGAATTTACATTTGGTTCTTTTATAATTTCTATATTTTTATTGATATTCTCTATTTTGTGTGTCATTATCATAATGCTTTCCTTTTCTTCTTTAATCATGGTTTCCTGTAGTTATGTAACTATGCTTATTATAGCTACTTTGAAGTCTTTGTTAAATTCAACATCTGATCTCTTTCACAAGCAATTTTTATTGCATTTTTCCAGTTTATAAGTCATAGTTCCCTGTTTCTTTTCATGTCTCATTATTTTTTGTTGGAAACTGAACATTTTAGACAATATATTGTAGCAACTCTGGGTACTAGTCACCCTACTCCATAGCTTGTTATTATTATTTGCTTATTTATTTGTTTAATGCAAGATTGGATTATTTTAGTAAGGTATATTTTTCTATTTTTCCCCCAAAATGTTCAGCCTCTGATGTTTCTCTGGGAGGCACATCTTTGGATATGCCCAGAGTCACTCTGGGATGACAGTAGTTTTGGTAGGATTCTCTTTCTCTCTTTCCCTGAGCACACCAAGATGTTAATCTCTACTAATTCATGACCAATTGTTCTATTGTTTTTGATAATATCCTGGGGCATAAATTCCTCTACAAAATAGTCCTGTAAAAATCTGGCTCCTTTGTAAAAATAGTTTCTAAAGTCAGTGTTTGATTTATGTTCTGACACCAGGAGAGTCCCTTACAGCTGTCTTATTCCCTAGGCTCTTTGGCAAATTAACCAGCCTACAATTGAACCTATATCTTGAATCTCCTCTAACCTGCCTTTCACCACAATCTTCACTGTTCTTAAGAGCTTCTTAAGGATTGAACTTCTTCAGTCTCTTGAACACAAATATTCAAATAAAGTCAGTTTCCTTAGGAAGAGATTATGAACTTTTGTATGGCCTGCTCCACCTCCACCAGACAAAATCTGAGTCAGGGCTCTGCAGGTAGGGGTTGGGACAATAGCAACCCTCTCTTAGGGTGACTCCCCAACTCTAGGATCTGAGCATTCAGTGGCAGGAGCAGCAGCCATGGGTCTTTTCAGCTACCTCTCTGGCATGAGACCACTGCCTTGCAAGCTATTTATAAATGATCAAGATTCCAGTATTAGCAAACTGTACTCAAAATAGAACTTCTGTTTCATTAGTAGTAGCTTGGCAGAAGAGCGGAGCCCCACATCTTAACTCCGATTGCTCAGGATTTAGCCTCAGCAACAGGTAGCTGGGAGCAGGAACTTCCTGCTCTTCTCAGGAGGACAACACTCCATTTGAGTGCTGAGGGAAAGATAGAACCCTATGTTCCTCACTTAAGAAGTCTGGAGTGTATGCATTTGAACTTAAAAGAACATCTCACTATAGAGTTTATACCAATGAGTCAAAGACTTAAACTTTCTAGGAAAGCAAAGCTCAGGTAAAAAATGAAAGCCTTGCATAAGCATTCAATTATCTATGAGTGTCACTCAAGGAGGAGAAAAACCATACTCAGATAGCCTGAAATAATAAATCTAAATATCTTAGAGGCCAGCCAATAGACTAAAGGTTTAAACAAAATTTCTCAGTCACCAAAGGCACCAGTACCTCTAAACCATGGAAACTACATCACCAGCTAGCAAGGTTCTCAACACACAATGGCAGAGAAAGAGCCAATATATATTTTCTCTGAAAATACCTTAGGATTAAGAATTCAAATCACTGAAGTTGGCTTTAAAAGTATCAGAAAATGCTTCTCATGGAAACATATATTGAGTGAGTGAAACAAGTTTCCCACAGTGGTTTCATTATATCAAGTCCATAAATAAAAATTTTCATGGAATAGGACTGAGAGCACACTCATTATAATTCTGGGATTAACATCTAGGCTAGGACTCAGTGTAATCCAACTGATTGATTTTTATGTCATCACATCTCCCCATGGCAAAAATTAAAAAAAGGTCTAATTGGCACAAGCTATGGAACTACCAACACATACATCAGTTTGGTCCTGACAACTCTTGCCAGATGCAATGTCATTAAACCCTAGTGACAAAGCAAACAGGAGATTTGGACAGTCATCACAGGACTTGTTTGTAGCTACTAGTTACCCCAGGGGCCTCAGAATTCACTTTTTCATTATTCTTCATAAGTTTGACAGTATTAGGACAGTAATCAAGGATAAGAAATATACCTCTGATGTGTATATGGCTCATGTGGACTATTCCATAATTTATATACAAGGAATATATACTCCCCTAAAGGCCATCATACTTAGGTTGTAGTCTAGTGATACACCAAACATGGACATAATAAAGGAAACAGGTACTTTCTTTCAAGGAAGCAATATCAAGAAAAATAATAATTGACCATAGCTTTTACTTTCCATTATAAATAAAGAAGCAAAACAACATAAACATCAGGAATGTTAAAAGAGAAATCAGGCTGCATGCATTTTATTCAATATCACATATCATAGGCAACACATTTATCTGAATCTCAATAATATTGAGGCCATGATTATCTGGATCTTTTTAGCTGTGAGTAGTTTATCAATGATTAAAACACATCACAACACCACAGCCACCTGAAATTATACAACAGGGATGAACTTGTCTATGTAGGCATTTAAACTATAATAAATTTATAGATATACTACAGAATCACAAAACTTCTCAAGTTTCAATTAAAGCATATTTATATAAGAGTGAAAATTTTATCATGAGGATCTTATGAAGTAGGCCAGTCAATCATCAGAAGAAAACCCATTATGATATTCATGTTTCCTGACTGAATGAAACTACTTATCTTAGAGCCCTACTTTCCCTTATCCAATGCTGTATTTAGAATTTTAGAACACCATAAGCAGTCACTCACATAAAATCATGAAATTGTATATCTCCTGCCAACCAGACATCCACATAGAGGGGAAAAAGCACTAAAGCATTAACTGCAAAAAATGCCAGACAATTAAGAACTATGGTGTACTAAAATCAGGCTAAAAGTAATGGAAAGCATTGGCTACTTATAATAAAATATTAAGAGTTTTGAAAAAAATTTCCAAGAGGGTTTTATTCACTCAAGCCAAAAATAAAATTATCCTGGAATGGAACTGAATAAGCTTATATCCCATCCCAAGATTGTCATCCTAAGCTGGTTCTCAGCATGATTCTATTGAACATGATATATATATATATATATATATATATATGCCATCACGCCTACTCAAGATTATATTTGCTCATTCATCCAACACATGGCACTCTAAAAACATACATCTATTTATCCCTCTTAATAGGAATGAAAACTCTTACCAGGAATGATAGCCTTTTATCCTGGTACAAAAGTAGACTGTAGCCGAGCAGTTTGAGTGCACAAGAGTAACAGGCTGAAAAATCCTCTTCTTCAGTAGTTTTTACCTAAGGAAACAGGAGTAGGACGGTAGTCAAAGATGAGAAACACACCTCTCACATATATGACCTATGTGTGACATTCCTTCATTTCTACAAGAGGTTATGATTCAATAAGAAGCTATGTTAATTAGGTTGTAGATGATTGATTCAACAAACAGAGTAATGGCAAACTATATAGGTTTCTTTGTTTTGAAGAACCTGTTAAGTGGTTATGTACAGAATAGGCCTCATTGACAACCCCTTGGTTATATGTACGAGAAGCCATATCAATAAGCACTGGCTTCATTCATAGCATACCTATTACCTTGCAAAGAGCATAATGAGATACATAAATTCATGACTGGGAATCAGATATAAGGCTGCACATTAATTTATTTAATTTCATGTATCATGGACAAAGCACACACCTGAATCTCAAACCCCAGACCACAGTTGGTTAGGTCATTTGGTTGTGACTAGGTTTTTAATGATATGCAAACATCACAACATTATAGAAACTTTGAAATAACATAATAGTTATGAATTTGTTCACTACTGTATTTAGACCTCAATAAATATCATACCATCAAGGTCATAGCGGTGAATTACAAATCATATTAAATCAAAACAAGTTTTGGTACAGAATGAATATATTATTCTGAGGATTCCATCAGGTAGTCACTTATTGAAAAGAACACAATGATATTTATGTGCTAGAATGAATGAAACCAGTTATCTAAAAATCCAAGTTCACTGGCCTGATGGTATAGTTGGAATTTCTCAGTCACTAAAAGCAGATAATCACATCCATTCCATGAAATCATGTATCTCATAATGCTTGGAATTCCATAAACACAAATTAAGGAAAAATAGCCAAGGCATAAGATTCAAAATAACAGGAGAATTAAAATTTATTAAACACTTTCATCAGGCTAAAATGTTCTAAAAGTGCTTTTCACTTGGATGAAGATAAAGATGAACAAAATAAGTTTCCTCTGAGTCTGATTATTTCAAGCCCAAAATAAAATTCTTCCAGAATAAATCTAAGAAAGGCAAGATCTTATCCCCTAATTGTCACCTATTCTGGTCCACAGCTCCTAATAAGCATGATTTTTATTTCATTGTGTCTTCTCAAGATAATAAGAAATCATATAATTGACCCACTCCACACATACGTCCTCTTGGAATGGAAGAAACTTACCAAGAATGCCCACATTAGACCCTGGTGCTAGGATGAATTGAAGTTCAGATGTATTTGATGCAGGACACCTGGATTGAAAATAGGTGCTGTCAATTTCTGTATCAGGAGCAAGCTAAAAGTGAATTTCTTTACTAGTTCTTATCTGGAGAGTCAGAGACAGGATAGCAGTTGAAAATGAGAATGAAATCTCTCACGTTGTATGGTTCCTACATGCTATCCCTTAGTGAAGATAAATGGTCAGTTTTCAAAACATGATCCATGACACAAACTGTAGACCACTAATTCACCAAACACTATAAGGGCAAAGCTTATAGGTTATTATTATTTTTTTTTAATTTTGGAGAACTTGTCAGGTGGTTTCATGCAGAAATAAGAGCTTCTCATTGATCATCTCTTTTCTACACATTCAGGAAGCCACATCAGTAACAATTAGCACTGATCACAGTGTATATATTCAATTGTAATAAACCTGAAGCCAAATAAAATTCAGGGTATGGACATCAGATATCAGACAACTCTTAATTTTATTCATTTCCACAAATTAAAGGCAATGCTTATACCTGAATTTCGAACTGGTGGGTACAATTCTATTGTCTTTATGCTGTAAATTGTCATCAATGATCCAAAATATCACAAAATCATAAACACCTAAAAATATTAAGATAAGGATGAATATGCCTACTACTGTATTTAGACAAAAAGATAACCACACAATAAAGATAATGCCAATGAATTATAAAACTTCTCAACATATTAATACAATGTCAGTAAAAAGTAAAGTTTTTTCTTTTTTCCTTTTTTTTTTAGGAGGGTCCCATTAATTAGGTTATCAGGCATTCATTGAGAAGAACCCACAGCGAGATTCACATTGACTAAATTGGAAAACCTAGTCAACTCAAAGGCATTATTGGTAAGAGATGGCATCATTTGTAGCATATAATTTCAGTATTTTGATAATAATAGAACCACATGGCACTCATCAGATGATCAGGTAACAGGTTGTGCATCAATTTATTCACTTTCAAGTTTCACAGACAAGGCGTATTTACTAAACTTCATATTCTCACCCTAATTGTCAGACTATCTCATTCATGACAAGTTCATTGATGATTCAATACCTATGCCATTATAATCTTATGATAATATAAGGGAGAAATTACTCTCATGTGTTTAGAACTAAATGTATATTGCACATTAGACATGGCATCAATGAATCACAGAATTTCTCAAATTTCAATTAATCCAAGTTCAGGTAAAAAGCATAAATTTTCTTATGAGAATCACAGCAAGAAGTTCAGTAACTCATTGTGGAGAAAAACCCAATGATATTCATGTTGCCTAAATAAGTACATTTATTGTTTTACTGGTGAATCTTCACTAGTTCAATAATTTATTTGATGTTTATCTGTCAACACATTCAGTCAGTTACCTTTAAAAAATGGAATTGTGTATCCCTTGCCAGCAGGACTTAAACACTCAATGAGAAAGATCAGTGCAAGATAATTAGTAATTACAGGTTACTTAATGCTTAAAGGTGCAAAATTTGTTGTTCATTGTAAAGCAAATAAATAAAGGTGGGCAAAACCACAACGGGTTTCCCACAAGAGGTTAATCTTAAGACTAGAATAAAATTCCCCAGAAGGGAAAAATGGAAACCAAAATTCTAGTCTCAGGATTTACACCTAAGGTGGGGCTCAGTGTAATCCTGTTTGGCATGATTTTTAAGTATCATATCTCCTCAAGACAAAATAAAATCTTGCCTTTGACAGAAATCACGGCACTCTACAAACATACATCAACTTACACCCATTTTATCTTAAACAAACAATTAAAAAACCCTTACCAGAATGGAATTCTTAAACCATGGTGCAAAAATGAACAGAAGACAGATCAGGTTTAGTGTAGGATGCCTGGGTCATATCAGGTACTTCACTGGAAACAGGCAAAGAGCTCTCTTCCTCAGTACTAATTACTTAGGGGAGAAAGAGAGGATAATAGTTCAACATAAGAAGTAAATCTCACATGTATACATGCTCATGCATACTATTCCTGACTGAAGATATGATTAGTATTTGAAAATTCACTCATTATATAGTCTATAGACCATTAATTCACCAAATATCATGAGGAAAAGCATACAAGTTTCTTGACCTTGGAGGACTTGATAGGTGGATTTTATGAAGAAATGAGTTATTCCCACTGATCAATCCGGTGTATATATTGAAAGAGGCCAAATTAATAAAAAAATGGCATGGTCTATTGCATATTAACTCTCATAAAATGATATTCCTGAAGTCCCATTAAACTCACAGGATTGTGAAATCAGGTATCAGGCCATTCATTTTTATTCATTCCTCTAGTGATTCTATTAATTTTCACAATCTTGGGCAATCTATACACAGGAATTTCAAACTGATGGCCAAAAAGCCACATTAAATTCATTCAGGTTCTAGAAATCAGACATAGGCTACTTGTAATTACATTGTAGGCTACTTGTAATTACATCCCCCTAATCATGGGAAAGGAATACATCTAATTTTCAAACCTGGAGCTGCAATTACCTTGCTTTTACATTGTGAGATGTCAGCATTGACCCACAAACTTTACAAAATCATAGAAACCTCAAAGCAATATAATAGGGATGAACTTGTCTACTCCTGTATTTAGACCAAAAGATTATTGTATTATGTTGATTTTACCAATGAATCACAAAACATCTCAACATTATGCCTATGTAAAGAGATGTTTCTTTTAAAAGTTCCCATGAATTAGGTAGGATACTCATTAAGAAAGAACCCATAATGGCACTCATGTCATCTAAAAAACCTTACCAATGACAACTTTCATCATTCATAGTATAAATTTTCATTATACTGAAAATAATGGAGCTGCATGATATTCATCAGCTGTAAATCAATTATCAGGTTGCTCAATTTATTCAATTTTAAGTCTCACAGACAAAGCATATTACCAAATCAAATATTCTCACCTAAATTACATTGTCTTCAATTATTAGAAGTTCATACATGACCCCAAAGATTTCAACATCATTACAATTTATTTAATCATAGTTAACACTCAAACAAATATTGCACATTGGACATGTCACCAATGAATCACAAAATTTCTCAACTTTAAACCAAATCAAGTTCAGATCAAAAGATGGAGGATAAGAAAAACCACCAGCCAGAGTGTCTCTGAAAGAAAGATAGATATTAGAAGAAAGTGGAAAAAAAATAAACAGGCAGACAAACATAGATCAGATGAGAGTCAAAAGGAAAGGTGCCTGAAACTACAAGGGACTCCATGGGAAGAAGCTGCAGAGGAGAACTGGAAGGAGAAAGGCCCTTGAGAGGCTTGGAGACCAGTGACAAGGGTTGTTGGAGCAGTTAAATTTCCCCTCACTTGCATCTCAGACTGCTGGTGGGCTCCTGAGTAGTTGGAAAGACCTGCTAACACCAGCCCAGAGATGCCCACTGCCAGTGAGTGGTGAGCCTCTTGCAGACAGGGCACCAGGCTCCCAGCTCTCTTGAGGCACCTCCTGGCCAGCAGACCTGAGCTGTTAGGCAGGCACCATATTGCTTCATTCTCCCCTTCCCCTCCCTACTCATGGCTACTGAGAGAGACAATTTAGCCACCACCCAGAGGCATCTGTAGGGAATGGGACCTTTCCTTTTGTGGCCCTACAGTGGATTCAGGGGTACTCAGACTGTTAGCTCCCTACAAGACAGCCCTCCCAGGTGCTGCTTACCTGTTGACTCCAGGAGAGTGGGGAAAATCCTGAGGTAGAGAGACATTGATCCAGCTTGGGCACCCAGTGGGTGACTTGAGACAAGCACTCTTCTCCCTGTCAGGGGAAGGGATTGTTCTCTGGTGCCCAGGGGACAGGACTGCAGACAGATCCCATACACATAGGTTTCGATCACATTGCCCAAGGGCACAGAAATGATATTTGTGAAAGAGCCTACTGAGGTATGTGCACCTTCAGGGGCAGAGAAGCATGTTTCAGGGGCAACCCTCCTTGCACAGGAGGGCCATGCTCTCAGCTCAGGCTGCAATCCTGGGCAGGGAAACTGCAAGCCCCCATCACAGCCAAGGAAGGTCTGCTGGCTTGAGGTCCTGCTGCTGGCAAAGGCCCAGGAGAAAACATGGAATAGGGGCAGGTGGAAAGGAGCAAGGCTTGCTCCAGACTGCAGGTCTCAGAAAGCCCCACTCCCACACACAGACTTTTCAGCTGAGTGGGGCTATTTCAGCCCCTCCCTGGAAGCTTTGCCCAGAAGCAGAAAACAGACCCTTGATGCCTGCTAACAGCATTTGTGGAGGTTGAGAGCAGGCTCCCCCAACCAAGCCCCACCGAGCCTCATTCCCCCACCTGCTTCCACTGAGGTGGAGAATAAGGACAAACCTGGATGTCCCAGAGCCCCACCCACCACCTGAGGCTCTAAAGTGCCTCTCCAGAGAAACAAGAGCTGGTTATAGGATCCAAAAACAACACTGCAGCTTGCTCCTTCCAGCAAGCGCCACCTACTGACAGGGAGGTCATTCTGCACACACTTTTACTTTATCTACTGACTCATCATACAGAGTGTGGTTGAATCTCACCCACAAACACCACCTAGTGACTCAGAGAGTAAACAGGATGTGTCATTATACAAACAAAAATCAAAAGGAAGAAGCAACAGGGGATCCAGGTGGGAAGGAATCAGCGAAAGAACTCTGGAAATATGAAGAATCAAATGGAAAGCACGCCCCCAAAAGGAAATACCAGCTCTCCAGTAATAGACATCCAAAAAATTCAGAACACTAAAATGACAGAAGAAGAATTTTGAATACGGAATGTAAGAAAACTCAATGATATGCAAGAGAAAATGAATAACCAACACAAAGAAACCACACACACACACAATACAGGACTTGGGAGAAAAATTGACTAAAGAAATTGAAATATTATAGAAAATCAAACAGAACTACTGGAAATGAAGAATTTATTCAAGGAATTCAAAACACAGTGGAAAGCCTCAAGAATAGGGTAGACCAAACAGAAGAATCTCAGGGATTGAAAATAACACCTTCCAATTAAATAAGTCCATCACAGAGATAGAGCAGAGAAAAGAGAGAAAAGAACAAAGCCTACAGGAAATGTGGGATTATGTGAAGAGGCCTAACATGAGAATCATAGGCATCCCTGAGGGTGAAGAAGAAAATGCACTAGGGTTGGATAAGGTATTTAATGATATGATACAGGAAAATTTTCCTTGACAAAAATTTAGATATCCAGGTACAAGAAGCTCAAAAGACTCCTGGGAGATTCATTGCAAACAGGAAGACACCATGATACAGTCATCAGATTGACCAAAATAACCACCGAAAAGGCCCTACTATGAGCTGTAATGTGAAAGAAGCAGGTAACCTAAAAAGGAAAACTCATCCAAATAATGGCAGATTTCTCAACTGAGACCTTACAAGCAAGAAGAGCCTGGGGCCTCATTCTTACTCTTCTCAAACAGAATAATGACCAGCCTAGAATCTTGTACCCTGTAAAACTGTCATACACAAAGGATAAAAAAAGTCCTTCTTAGACAAGCAAAGACTGAGGGAATTAATCAAGATGAGGCCTGCCCTCCAGATGTACTCAAAACAGTGTTACACACAGATAAGCACAATAAATACTCACCAATGTAAAATCATCCAAAAGCTAAAGGTCAAAGGCCAAATACCACAATGGCTCAAGAAATAAAACAAAACAACAAAGTTAAACTCAACGAGATCAACAGAAATCTGCCCCACTTACTAATTCTCTCAATAAATGTGAATGGCTTGAACATTTCTTCAGGAAACACATCTAACCCACAAGGATGCATTGTGACTCAAGATGAAGGAATGGAAAACAATATTTCAAGCAAATAGAATCCGAAAGAAAGCTGACATGGCAGTTCTGATTTCAGATAACTTAGTCTTCAAATCAACAAAAGTAATAAAAGGCAAAGATGATCACTATATACTTTTGAAGGGTACAATTCAAAAAGAAGCCATAACAATTCTAAATATTTATGCACCTAACTCAGGTGCACCCAGACTCATAAAGCAAAACCTACTTGATGTAAACAAAATGATAAACAACAACACCAGAATAGCCAGAGACTTCAACACCCCTGTGACACAACAGGAAAGATCCTACAAACAGAAACTAAACCAAGAGACAATGGACTTAAACAGAACTCTAGAACAAATGAACTTGACTGATGTTTACAGAACATTCTACCCCAATACCATTGAATATATGTTTTTCTCATGAGCTCATGGGACATTCTCTAACATTGACCATATCCTAGGGCACAAAGCATATCTCAAAAAATTAAAAAAATATAAATTATACCATGCATCTTCTCAGACCACAATGAAATAAAATTAGAAATCAACTCCAACACAAACTCTCATCTCTACACAAAGTCATGTAAATTAAACAACCTTCTGCTGAACAATTATTTCATTAAGGAGGAAATCAAGATGGAAATCAAAAGATTCTTTGAACTTAAACAATAAGGAGACACAAATTATCAAATTTTGTGGGACACAGCCAAAGCAGCCCAGAGAAGAAAATTTATATCCATAAATGCCTACATCCAAAACATAGAAGGATCACAATAAACAATCTAATGAATTATCTCAAAGAACTGGAAAATGATGAGAAAATTGACCTCAAACTGAGTAGAAAAATAAATAACAAAGAAGAGAGCAGAACTAAGTAAAATTTATAATACAAAACCTATACAGATTAATAAAACAAAAAGTTGGTTCTTCAAAAAAATAAACAAAATTGATATTCCTTTTTATAGAATAGCAAGAAGCAGAAGAGAAATGACTCTAATAAGCTCCATCACAAATGAAAGAGGAGAAATTATAACTGATGCAACAGAAATACAAAAAAATCATCTATTAATGCTATAAAAGCCTCTATGCACATAAACTTGAAAATGTGGAAGAAATGGACAAATTCTTAGAAACACACAGTCTCTCTAGGCTCAATCAGGAAGAAATAGAATTCTTGAACACACCAATATCAAGTACCAAAATTGAAGCAGAAATAAAATAAAAATCATCCTAAAAAGAAAAGTCCCAGACCAGATGGTTTCAAAACCAAATTTTACCAACCTACAAAGAAGAACTAGTGCCTATCCTGCAGAAATTATTCCACAACATCAAGAAGCAATGAATCCTCCCAAACATGTTTTATGAAGCCAACATCACCCTGATACCAAAACCAGGAAAGGATGCAACAAAAAAGAAAACTGCAGACCCTTATGAATATAGATGCAAAAAAATTCTCAATAAAATCCTAGCAAACTGAATTCAGGAGCTTATCAAAAAAAATAATCCATCATGGCCAAGTGGGCTTCATCCCAGAGATTCAGGGATGATTCAACATATATACATCTATAAATGTAATCCACCATGTAAACAGAAGCCAAAACAAAGACCATATGATTCTCTCAATAGACACATAAAAAGCGTTTGACAAAATTCAACACCCTTTTATGATAAAAATGCTTAACAAAATAGGCATAGATGGAACTTATTTCAAAATTATACAAGCCATATATCACAAACCCACAGCCAACATCATACTGAATGGGGAAAAATTTAAAGCATTCCCACTTAGAACTGGAACCAGAGAAAGTTGCCTCTATTACCATTTCTATTCAACACAGGTCTGGAAGTCCTAGCCAGAGCATTCAGGCAAAAGAAGGAAATCAAGGGAATCCAAATGAGGTCAGAAGAGGTCAAACTATCACTCTTTGCTGATGATATGATCTTATATTTAGAAAACTCCAAAGATTCTACCATGAGATGACTGGAATTGATAAACAAATTCAGCAAAGTCTCAGGTTATAAAATCAATGTACATAAATCAGTAGCATTCCTATATGCCAACAATAGTCAAAATGAGAACCAAATCAAAGACTCAATACCTTTCACAATAGCAACAAAGAAGATAAAATACTTAGGAATATATTTAACTAAGAAGATAAGATACCTTTACATGGAGAGCTATGAAACACTGAGGATTAAATAGCAGAGGACATAAATAGGTGGAATACAATACCATGCACGTGGGTCAGCATAATCAACATTGTTAAAAATGTCTATACTACCCAAAGTGATCTACAGATTCAATGCAATTGAATACCAATATTAAAATAACAACATCATTTTTCACAGATCTAGAAAAAATAATTTTATGCTTTGTATGGAACCAAAGAAGACCTTGAATGAAAAAAAGCAATCTTAAGCAAAAAGAACAAAATGGGAGGCATCAATTTACCAGACTTCAAGCTATACTACAAGGCTATAGTAATCAAAACAGCATGGTTTGGGCACAAGAACAGAAACATAGACCAATGGAACAGAAGTGAGAACCCATATATAAAACCATCTTCATATAGCCATCTAATCTTTCACAAAGCAGACAAAAACATACACTGAGTAAAAGAACCCTTATTCAATAAATGGTGCTGGGAAAGTTGTATAGCCACATGTAGAAGACTGAAACAGAATCTGCACTTTTCACTTCTCACAAGAATCAATTTACAGTTGATGACAGATTTAAACCTAACACATGAAACTATAAGAATTATAGAAGAAAACATTGAAAAACTCTTATAGAGATTGGCCTAGGGAAAGAATTTATGAAGAAGACCCCAAAGGCAATCTTAGCAACAACAAAAATAAATTTAGGGGGCCTTATCAAATTAGAAAGCTTCTGCACAACCAAAAAAAAAAAAGCTATCATGAGAGCAAACAGAAAACCTACAGAATGGGAGAAAATATTTTTATGTTACACATCCGATAAAGGGCTGATAACTGGAATATACATAGAACTCAGGAAGATCAGCAAGAAAAAAATCAAACCAACCTATCAAAAAGTGGGCAAAGGATATGAACAGAAACTTCTCAAAAGAAGATAGACTAATGGCCAACATATAAAAAAATGCTCAACATCTCTAATATCAGGAAAATTCAAATCAAAACCACAGTGAGATATCACTTATCTCAAGTAAGAATGGCCTTTATCAAAAAGTCCCAAAACAATTAATGTTGGTGTGGATGTGGAGAGATAGGAACACTCATACAATGCTGGTGGGACTGCAAACTAGTACAACCTCTATGGGAAGTAATGTGGGGATACCTCCAAGAGCTATAAATAGAACCACCATTTGACCCAGCAATCTCATTACTGGGCATCTATCCAAAGTAACAAAGGACATTCTATAAAAAAGACATCAGCACTCAAATGTTTATAGCAGCACAATTCACAATTTCAAAGATGTGGAAACAACTCAAGTGCCCATCAATCCATGAGTGGATTAATAAAATGTGGTATATGTACACCATAGAGTTCTACTCAGCCACACACAAAAAAAATGGTGATCTAGTACCTCTCGTATTAACTGTAGCCCATTCTACTAAGTGAAGTACCACAAGAATAGAAAAGCAAGCACCACATGTACTCACCATCAAATTGATATTAACTGATCAACACTTATGTGTACATATAGTAATAACAATCATCAAGTGTTGGGCATATGGCATAGGGGGATGAGTATACACACACAGAATGGGTGCAGTGCACACCGTCTTGGGGATGGACACACTTGAAGCTCTGAGTCGGGTTGGGCAAAGGCAATATATGTATCCTAAACATTTGTATGCCTGTAATATGGTAAAATAAAAAAAATTTAAAAAAACAATCAAGTTTCGATAAAATTAAAGAGTTTTCTTATGAAGATTGGATCAAGCAAGCAGGTCAGTCATTCATTAAAAAGAGATACCATTAATTATATTTATGTTGCCTCAATTTATAAGCCTGCTCTCTTAGAGATGATATGTCGCTACTCCAATGGGCTATTTGAAATCTTCATTTGTCAAAAGCAGACACTTACATCTAAATAATACATCTCCGAAAGCAGAACTTACCAAAATACACTTTGAACTAAAAGAGCTATAGTTTTAGCTACAAATATATAAAAGAATTATGAGATACATATCACTTAAATGAGAGTTAAGTGGTTGAAAGTTGTTGCCTTTGAAGTGCATAGACAGAGGTGTGCCAACAAGCTTCCACAAGTATTTTTCCTTCAGGTCCAATGTAAACTTTTCTATGTCTATTCCTATGCCAGTTTCAAACTGTTTTGATTACTCTAGCATTGTGGTAGGTTTTGAAATTGGGAAATGTGAGTACTCCAACTTCATTCTTCTTTTTGAAGATTGTTTTATGAACTTTGAGTCCCTTGTAATTTGTGTGAATTTTAGGATCAACCTTTCTACTTCTGAAAAAAAAAACTTTAAATGGGATTTTCTTAAATCCTTTCTTCTTTTACTCTTGTAAAACTTTTTGACTTAAAGTTTATTTTGCATGACATTAGTATAGCTAGCTACGTGAGCTCTCTTTTTGGTTACTACTTGCTTCTTCTTTTCTTATCCTTTCACTTTCAGTCTATTTGAGTCTTTGGATCTAAATTATGCCTCTTACAGACACATGAAATTGGATCATTTTAGACATTTATTCTGCCAATCTCAGCCTTTTAATTAGAGTTAAACTCAATTAGAGTTTAATACATTTACATTTAAATGCAATAGGGACTTACTTCTGCCATTTTGCCATTTTTTTCCTATATGTCTACTACATTTTTCTTCTTCAGTTGCACCATGCCTACATAATTCTTCTTTGATTTTTCTAGTGTCCCATTTGGAATCCCTCCTCATTTCCTTTTCTGTAGTATTTTTTGTTTGTTTGTTTTTTTAGTGCTTAACTTGGGGATTTTAGTTAACATCTTAAATTTTAACAATCTTATTTAAATTGATGCTTAGTTTCAATAGTATTCAAAACTCCTACCCTGCTCTGTCTTCCCTTTTATGTTGTTATTGTCATAAATTAAATCTTTATACATTGTATACCCATTAACATACATTTATAATTAGCTTTATTCATTTACAATAATACTGGCATTTATTAATATATTTACTTATATAGTTACACTTACCAATGTTCTTTATTTCTTCAAGTGGCTTTGTGCTAATGTCAACTGTCATTTATCTCAGCCTGAAGCACTCTCTTAGGATTTGTTATATGGTAGCTCTACCAGCAACTCTCTACACTCCTCCCCACTTTTTATTTATCTGGGGATATCTTAATTTCTATTTAATTTTTGGAGAATTATTTTGCTAGATATGGAATTCATGGTTTATAGGTTTTTACTTTGGAACTTTATCATCCTACTTCTTTTGGCATTGATTCTGATGAGAGATTGGCTGTTAATCTTATTGAAGCTTCCTTGTATATGACAGGTCAAGTCTGTCTTGCTGCTTTCAAGATTTTCTTTTTGTCTTTGGACAGCTTAATTAGAATGTTTCTTGGTATAGATCTTTTGGAGTTTACTCTACTTGGAGTTTGTTGACCCTCTTGAGTGTGTAGACCCAAATCTTTTTCTAGTAAGCCCAATATCTTTGTTTCTTCTGGGATGGTTTCTGTTAATATCTTTTTCTCTCTTATGAGAGAGCTATACTTTCTTATTTGTTTGCAAATTTATTTGCCTAAATTTTTTAATAACTGGTAAATTTTAGCATTTTCATAAGAACTATATTATTTGTTATATTTGATCTCTGAAGCCTTTGTTCTTTTATCTTAGTGCTTAGAATATTTTGAATATTATAATGCAGTAATTCTAGAAATCAGATTCTTTTCTATCTAGAGTTTGCTATTGTTGTTTGTTATGTGTTATAGTCATCCATTTGTTTAGTGCCTTTTCCAAACTATTTTTTTTTCATAAATACTATATTTCTTGTCATGTTTGGTCATGGAAAGCTTTATTCCATTATCACATAAGTTGGCCAGTGACCTGTCAAAGATTTCTCTAAATGTCTAGTATGGAAGAAAGAAAAAAAAGAGAAAAGAAAGAGAGAAAGAAAATTCTCCATCTTTTTACAGATTGACTGTGAGTTGGGTCAATCCTCTATGCTTAGCCAGGCCTTTTACAACTCTAACTTAGCCTTTCTTTCCTGCTTGACATGGCCTAAAGATCAATCATATGTGAAAGCTATGGTTTCTTAGGTCTTTTCTTAGTATTCATTGTATCCTGGGCATGGCTTTCTACGTTCCCTTGTATATGCAGAAAGTTTTCCAAACTCTTATTCACCTCCCAACCCCCAAAATGTACTCTTCAGCTTTCCCTCCCACACTTTCAACATGTCTAGTTTGTCCCAACTGTTAATATTTTGCCCAGGTAGCAGTGGCCTATTCGTTTGTCCTTCAATGTTTTGGGTAAATGTCCTTTACATAGCTGCTCTGTTCTGATAGAATTTCAAATTAGGTGAAATTAAGCAAAGTCCCCTGTGTCAGTCATTTCAGGGAAACTCCTGTCAGGTTAAAAGGCACAAACATAATTCCTTGGGAACAAGGTATACTCTTCTCCCTCCATATACCCACATTGAAAATGTGGAATGCCATTTTCAAGTCTACCAGTTGTGCTGGGAATGGAGGTGGGATTAAAGTAAATTAAAATGTCACCAAGATCCATCATGATTAAGTCATCTTTCTTGTGATTAAGCATTCACTTAATTTCTATGAACCTCTGGCTAACTGCTAGAGTACTAGTAAGGTTGATTCAGACAGACTGCCACATATTTTAGTGTTCCTAGGAAGGTATGGAAACCTAGAATTCCCTACTCTAACATAAATTTAACACTTTGTAGTTTGTACTCCCTTTCTTTGTTTTAAATTTAAACACAAATAAAAAGTGGCCACATGAAATAACAACATAGAAGTAACTAAAGCTCTCAATCTACTTTTCTACTGAGGTAAAATATACATAAGATTAACCATTTTAATGTGTACACTTTAATGCCTTTAATACATCTATAATGTTATGCATTAACTAGATCTCTATATAGTTCCGAGACATTTTCATCATCCCAAAATGAAACTCTATACCCATTAAGCAGCCAATCCTCATTCTGCCCTAACTTCCAGTCCTGGAAACCACCAGTCGGCTTCCTGTCTCTATGGATTTATCTATTCTGAATGTTTATATAAATGAAATTGCATAATATGTGTCTTTTTGCTGTCTTATTTCATTTAGCACATTGTTTTTGAGGTTTGATTGTATTGTAACATGTCATACTTCATTCCTTTTTATGGCTGACTAATATTCCATCATATGGCTAAACCACATTTAGTTTATCATTCATCAGTTAATGGGAATCTAAGTTGCTTAAACTTATTGGCTATTGTGAATAGTGCTGCTATGAACACTTATGTACAAGTATTTATTTGAACATTTCTATTCAATTCTTTTGAGTATATACCTAGGAGTGGAATTGCTGGGTTATATGGTAATTCTGTTTTACTTTTTGAGAAACTGCCAAAATGTTTCCCACTAAATCATGAGGAAAGAATTGTTAAGTAGTCTCCTGGAAGCTAATAGAAAAAGGTTGGAGAAACTATATCGTCAAAATATTTCTTCCTCTTAATCCCAAACTAGAATACCTCAGAAAAGATAAGGGCCACTCACCCTGGTTTTTGGCTGTGCCCTGTCCTCAAGACAACACAAGGTCTTATCATTGAAATGAGATTGGGCAACAGGGCAGAATGTCCTTTCTCAGTAGTCTTTATATAAAGACTACAGTCACAGGGTAGGATAACATATCTCATATGCATACAACTCCTCTTGATATTCCCAATTTCTATGGGACCAGCATGTTTGATACTCCAAATATAACCCAATACTTAAGCAGTAGAAATGAGTGGCCATGTAGCCCCTGCCACAACAGGGCCACGTTGTTTTTGGCTGGATGTCAGGGTTGTTCCTGGACACTCATCATTGATCCGAAAAACAGAGGCGGTGGAAAGGCCTGGCTCGGGCTCCTGAACCTTTGATCTCTCAAGGACCAGGTTGGCTCATGGAATCCTGGGCTTCCGAGCACTTTGAAAAGGGTTGGGTGTTGGGACTTGAGGGCAAGGAGCTTGAGTTGCTCACTGTGACGGGCATACAAGGGCACGATCCCCCGAGAAGGCCACCGGAGTATCTAGTCTTCAGCTTAACAGACAAGTGACCTGGCACAGGAGTTTGGGAGCCCAACATCCTCTTCCAAAACGCTCACCTAGGCTGGGCCTCAGCGTAATCCTATTGAGCATGATATTTATGTCATCACCTCTCTTCAGACCATATAAGTTTCTCACCATCGACCCAGCCCGGGGCGGACCCTCCCCACACAGTCATGCACCTGGCTTGCAGAAGCTCGCCTCAGGTCCACCCGCGAGACTAGAAGGCCTCGAGGGACGAAGAGTATTGGCAAATGGCGAGCTGGGCTCCGATTTGATGAACACTGCCCCAATGGCAATAGGACAGAGGGAATTCTTGCTGCCTGGGAAGGTGGAGGACAGGTGTTGGTCCAAAGGCCTGCACACTACTCTCGTGGACCTATGGTTCGCTAACCCATGCATCTCATCCTGGGTCCCGAGGGTGTATCCCCAGGAAGAAATGCTTGCAAAGTCTGGGGGCCTCTACTTCCCCCATCGCATTTCGGCTCCAGAACAAGCTGGGTGGATCAGTCCCTGGGCTTTGGCAAGTCAATGCGGGGAATGATCTACAGCAGCTTAAGGGCCTCTCACTTTTACTTCTTGCCAGGAAGAAACCACAGACACGGGTGTGGCCTGCTTAAACTGTCTACTGGGAGTGAACTCAACTCACTCATGACCCAGGGTCCGGAACAGAAATCCCCCTGCATCCCCATGCCCGCCAGTCCCATCACCCAACCCTTTTCAAGGTGCTTGGAAGCCAGGCTTCCATGAGCCCACCTCGTCCATGAGAGATCAAAGGCTATGGATCCCGGGCCAGGATTTTCCTTCGCCTCTGTTTTTCAGATCAAGGAATGGTGTCCAGGAGCAACCCCGACAAGGAGCAATAAACAACGTGGGCCTGTCGCAGAAGGGGGCCACATGGCCACTCCTTTCTAATACACAATCTACTTCCCTAATTGAAAGTGAACTCTGGGCTAAGAAACAAAAAGGGCGTCCTCTGAGGACGAGGTCCTCCTGCACAGAAACCAGAAGGAGGAAATAGCGCCGGCTAAAGTTTGCCATGCGTCTGCAGCCGGAAAGCGCGCTTGGTCCTAAGGCAGAGCCTGGGACACCCCATTGCCGATCAGATCATCGCTAAAGCCCGAAGATGTCCACTCACCCGGGATCCTGACTGCGCGGGGTCCAACCTGTGCAGAACGGCTCCTGAAAGACATGATGGGGGCAGCACGAGCTCAGCACGCAGCCACAGAACTGCCAAAATGCCCTGCCACAGGAGAATATTCTCCATGGAACCCAACACAATAAGGAGCTTGGGTTGCACACGGCGGCGGGCATGCAAGGGATCAGATCCCACACAAAGGCCTCAGGGGCCTCCAGTCTCCAGCTTAAGAGACAAGTGGCCGAGCACAGGACATCGGCAGCCCAACATCCTCTTCTAAAAGGCTCACCTAGGCTGGGCCTCAGCGTAATCCTATTGAGCATGATTTTTATGTCATCACCTCTCTTCAGACCATATTAGTTTCTCATCATCGACCCAGCCCAGGGCGGCACCTCCCCAGGCACACATGCATCTGGCTTGGAGAAGCTCACCAGTGGTACATCCAGGAGACTAGAGGGCCTCGAGGGACAACGAGTTTCGGTAAACGGAGAGCTGGGCTCTGATTTGATAAACACTGCCCCAACGGCACCAGGTGGGAGGGAATTCTCTCTGCCTGGGAGGTGGAGGACAGGTGTTGATCCAAAGGCCGTCAACTACTCTCGTGGACCTGTGGCTGGCTAACCCATGCATCTCTTCCAGGGTCCCGAGAGGGGATCCCCAACAAGGAATGCCTGCCGAGTCTTGGGGCCACTACTTCCCCCATCGCATTTAGGGTCAAGACCACGCTGGGCAGATCGGTCCCGGGGCTTTGATAAGGCAATGCGTGGAGCAATCCACAGCAGCTCATGGGCCCCTCAATTTTGCTTCCTGTCAGGAAGAAACTAC
>VBSM01003227.1:1582307-1593747 GCA_008086735.1 Cheirogaleus medius | reverse complement strand
TATTTCAGGCATAATTTAATATTTCTCTGTTTCAGTTTTATATCATGACATAAAAAATCGTTCCATCATGTCTAAAAAAGATTCGCAAAGTGACTTTCAAGAATAAGAGGCAGGGAGGTGACGAAAAGGGGACAGATGGGCACTTGTAGTTTAGCATTTTTTAAAGTTTCGTTGACTGTATGAGTAAATGAAAGTATGATTTCCACGTAACATTTTATTGATGATCAGAACCTCAGTCTATACAATTGTTAAATATTATTAAACATCTGCTAGGTACACACTAATTGTCTACTTTAAGAATAACGTGATTATGTTGACTGAGGTAACAGAATCAGATATGGTTTTATTTCTGATCTTAACATGTTAACTAATTTGGTATACTGTTAATTGGTAAAATAGAGATATTTAAACCTATTTCATTAAATTTTAAAGATTGACTTAGTTTTTTAAAACACCTAACATGATATCTTGAATGTAATAAAGATTTGATAAATAATGTTACTGCTTCTTTCATCTGTTTTCTAAGAAAAATATTTTTAAGTGAAAATAAATAAATAAATAGAAAGCAGGAGATGAATTTCTAGTTCCAAATGGAGGCGTAGAGGCAAGCTGGCTTCACTCTGCTCACCCTCCCCACAAAAAACCAAAAACAAATATATAGCACTGAGATATCACTAGCAATACCACATAACTCAAATATGAGGAAGAAACAATTCCCAGGGACGCAGAAAAGTGAAAAATCTCTGAGCAGACAGTCAGAGAATCAGACTACTATACCTATGATGCCCTGCCCCCCGATCTGCACAGCACCAGCCGTATGGAAACATTACCCCCAACTCATAGTTTCTACACTGGAAAAAGTAAGAATGAAGTGAAAAATCATCTTCCCCACCACCTTGGGTTTGCTAACAGGAAACCTGTCTTTTCTTCATATCAGGGAAAACATAGGGAATGAATGAAAAGAGAAATGTCTCTGAGGACAGGTGGAGATAAAGCAGAAGGCAGGACTACCATCTGCAGTCCTGGAAATTTTCCTCTGTAACCTGACTACAGAAGACACTAATCAGAGTGGCTGTTCAGCAGTGCCACATTGTAGGACATTTATTCCACAGGTCCCCTGGGCACAAACCCCTAGTCAGCCTTCCCATACTACTGAGATATCCTTTTGGGGACCACCCCCATTGAAGATGGGTGGCATCATGTTTGCTTACCTAAAAAATTGAGGCAAACCTGGACTTAAGGCACCATCTAATGCCAACATGATGGCAGTGACCTAGGAAGACAAAAAGAAGAAAATCAATAAGTAATTTCAAAGAATCTCTAAGCAAACACATCCAATAAAGAAAGAAGCCAGAAACTACATAGAAAATAAATAATCCTTCAATGCATAGATAGACATAGATAATATATCCAGAAGAAACAACAGCAAACAGGGAACCACTACATCCTCCAATGGACAAAGCAAGTAACCAGTGACTGACTCTAATGAGACAGTGATATGTAAACTCTGACCAAGAATTCAAAATACCATTTTAGTGAATCTCAGAGATCTCCAAGATAACACAAAGCAATTGAGATATTTATCAGAGAACTTTAACAGATTGAAATATTTTTTAATAATCAAACACAAATCTTAGAATTGACAAATATACTTATTGAACTGAAAAAATTTATTGGAGGTTCTCAGCAGCATTCATCCAGCACAAGAAAGAATCAGTGAGCCTGAAGACAGGCTGCTTGAAAATACACAGTCAGAGAGGGAAAAGGGGGAAAAAATGATAAAAAGTGAAGACAACCTGCAAGATACAGAAAATTACCTCAAAAAGCAAATCTAATAATTATTGGTGCTCAAGAGAGAGCTGAACAAGAGCAAGGGGTAAAAAAGCTTATTCAAAGAAATAATAAAGGAAAATTTCTTAAAACTTTAGGAACAGATAAATATCCCGGTACAGGAGGTCAGAGAACACCAAGAGATCTTACTGAAATAAGACTAATTCTAATGCATATAATACTAAAACTCTCAAAGGTGAAGGACAAAGAGAGAATCCTAAAAGCATCAAGAGAATATAAAAGACCTCCAAATCGGCTGGCAACAGACTTCTCAAAGGAAACATTATAGGCCAGGAGGAAGTGGAATGACATTTTCAAAGTGCTTAGAATAATAAAACATTAGCATCCAAAAATACTGCATCCAGTAAAACCATCATTAAAATGAACAGGAGATAGTCTTTCCTACACATAGACACACACACACATACACACACACAACACACACAAGATGAGAGAACTGACAACATCAGATCCATCTTAAAGGAAATGCTAATTAAAACTCTTCAATCTGAAAGAAAAAAACCACTAATTTAATAGTCTTCAATCATTTTTGCTTCAAATTCTCTAATTATATTAATTTTTAAAATACTTTTTGAATTTTTAATCATTTTAGTTTTATGTAAGTTATAATTTTAATTTTAAAAATTGATAATTTTTGCCAGGTTGGTCAAAGGAATAGAGTCAATCAGTAAAATAATCCTGTTGATTTACAGCAAGGCCAGGCATTTTGCTGACTCATCCTCCAACCAGGGGTGCTAGTGACTTGGATATATATGATATATCCTGCAAGGTGTGTATCAAGCCTGCAACTCATATTTTACTCTTGTTAAGTACCAAGGATGTAGTCATGGATGCTATGCATCTTAGTTTATGCCTTTTTAAAAACATAAAGTTTTTTAAAGTTGTACTTTATGGAAAAATTTAGGTCAAACAATTTTGAGCTATTTAAACAAGCATTTTAAGGGATGTAGGAGAGAAACAGATAGCAGATACTAGGCCTTCAGATTCTGGATGGTGGAGTAAACTTTATTTTTTAGAACAATTTTAGATTTATAGAAAAACTGACTCATATGCACTATTCCCTATTATTAACAGCTTACCTTAGCATGATATACTTCTTACAATTAATAAACCAATATTGTTACATTATCATTAACTAAAGTCCATACTTTATTTATATTGCCTTAGTGTTTACCTAATTGAAGGGATGGAATTGCTAATAAATCATCTAACATACATAAAAAAGAGAGAGAAAAAAAACACTGTACACAATACCCCCTTGTTTGCTTAGCCACCTGTGATTTAACTTGTTTTTTTGAGAGCTTATTTTAAAGAACTGGAACAGTTCTGAGAGGACAGAAAAGGGCACATAGGCCTCCTCCACATCTGCCAGACTACATTCTGAGAAGTCAGATAAAGCCAGCCTAGCAGAGAAAAGAAAAACACAACTGCCTCCCATTATCAGTTTATAACAATAACTACTCTACCATTTATAACCCAAATATAAGCCCAAGCCACTCATCCTCAGGACTGGCATTCCTTCTTTGTTTCATGACATGCCCTTTCCTCCCTTGGAAAGTAAAATAAACTTCTTGCTTCAAACCCTATCCTAATCTTTGAGTTGAGAATTCATTCTCAACCTGCAGTATGAGTCTCCTGACACCTCACATTTTGGTGGCCTATATGGGGATCACGCTCTTCTATTTATGTCTCAAGACTGCTCCCCTCTTGGCTGCACAGTTCCCAGGATATCCTTCTTGGCACCCTCAACACCATTCAGAATTCAGTGACTCTCCTGGGCTCTGAGAACGATCATATACTCTAGCCTAAAAGTGATAGCTTTTGTTTGGTCTAAGATGGAAAAACCCAGTACTGGGTCTATGACTCTCAAGAGGTGCCTTGGAAGGACACTTCACTCAGACACTGGGACACCTGGCTTTGGGGAGGATCTCTGGAGTTTGTCTGGGTCAGAACCCAGGGATGCCCACTTTCTGGCCAGATCTCTAGGTTTCAAACTGACTCAGAGCTCAGGGATGCCCGGTGTCCCAATGTCTGATCATATCTCTAAAATGTCATCTGAGTTAGGGATGCCCTTCTCAGACTCTCTTCTTTTGACATATGACCATCCCTAAAAAGAGTCCTTTCTTTTTCTTTCTTCTAGTTATCATCATGGGCAACATTCAGTCAGCTCCACCTAGACTCCCCATTGGGATGTCTACTTAAGAATTTGAAAACTTTGGGACTTACCAACCTCTATCCATAATGTTTAGTCTTCTATTGCAATACAGCCTGGTCACAATACAGATTAGATGGCCAGGAGTTTGGCCCAAGAATGGATCTCTTAATCATAATACTATTCTTCAACTAACCCTTTGTTACTGCCATCTCAACAAGTTGTCTGATGTCCCCTATGTTCAGGCTTTTATTGAACTTGCTTGACATCCAGATCTTCACTCCACTTGCCACATGTTACTTCTTACCCTTACATCTCTCCCACCATCCTCTTCTAATCCAGATGACGTTTCCCTTTCAGCTCCCTCTGTTCCCCCTCCATGTTGCCTCTCTACTTCAGTTCTGTAGTCAAACCTTTAACCCCGCTGTCTTCATTTTCCCCTACCTCTCCCTCTTCTTCTTCCTCTTCTTCTCCACCACTCTCACCCAGCTGTATTTGTTGGGATCAACCATTGAAAAATCCCTCCGTGCCCCAACTCTTTCTTTGTGAGATTGGTGGGTTGGAAGGCATTATCCAAGTCCATGTCCCTTTTTCTATGTCTTATTTGTCTCAAATAGAAACAAAACTAGGCAGCTTCTTGGCTACTCCTTCAAAGTTCTCCAAATAATTTGAATATCTCACCCTCCCCTATGACCTGTCATGGAGAGATATCCATATAATTTTCTCCACTCGTACTACTACTGAGGAGAGGGGCCATATTTGGTCCAAGGCTAGGGAGTATGCAGATGATCTCAATCAATGACAACCCAATGCCTATGCTGCTGGCCCCACAGCAGTCCCAGAGAAGGACCCAAATTGGGATTACCAAAAGGGATTTCCTCATGGGGGCAGCAAGACCACAGACTTTCCTGTATCATAGGAAAGATAAAAAGGGTCTCTGCCAAACCTGTTAATTATGGTAAAGTGAAAGAAATTACTCATGGCCGGGATGAAAATTCAGCCCTTTACCTTTCATGACTGAGACCATTCACTTCTTTACTAACTTAGATCCTGACATAAGGGAGGGACAATCCATCTTAGCAAATGCACTTCATCTTCCAGTTGGCCCCTGATATTCAGTGTAAACTCCAAACTTGAAAGGGGGCCTTGAACTCCACATATGGAACTTTTAGACCTAGCCTTCAAGGTCTTTAATAACCAAGATGAGGAGAGGAGAGATGAAAAGAGAGAACAGGACCAACAATGGGTCCAAGAGCAGAAACAAGTTTTCCAATGGTGGCTACCACTATAAGAGCTGCTTTTCAGAGACAAAATTACTCAAGGGGCTCAGGCAAGAGGCACCAGGACCATGTCCTTCACCAGGACCTAAACTCTGCTTCAACTGCAACCAACTGGGTTACTGGAGTAAGGAACGTCCCAGGAACCCAGCTCCTCCAGGACTGTGCCCTCTCTTCAAAAGGAAGGGGCACTGGAAGCAGGAGTGCTCTCTCCTTGAGACAGGAGACAACACTCACTTCTGGAACCAGTGGGGCCCCCTGAGCCAGCATTTTCCACACCCACAGATCTTCTGGGACTGCTTCAATATGCTTCAGAGACCCCAGCTTCAGAACCAGCCCCATTTCACATCGAGATAGCAAAGTTTTGGGTAACTCTCTCTGTTGCAGGTAAGCAGATCGATTTTCTAATCAACAAACAGAACCACTTATTCTGCTTTTCCTTAATTTTTAGGACTTCTACTTCACTCCCCTATCTCCATTGTCAGAGTTAAAGGTAAAATACAAACCCCTTGTGAACTCCACAGCTCCTCTCCTCACTCGGAAATCAGGTCTTTGCTCATTCCTTTTTAGTGCTTCCCCATTGCGCTACCCCACTGTTAGGAAGAGACCTCATGGTCAGATTAGGCACTCAATTTCTTCTAACCTCTCAGGTGCCCTTCCTTGGGTTTTTAGGAAAGACATTATTAGACCATCCCCAGGACCTCCCCCTTTTCGTTCCTATTGAAGTATCTCAACAGGTGCCACCTTAGGTGTGGGACACTAGTAACTCAGGAAAGGCACAACATATACACCCTATTTCTATCTCTATTAAAAACCCTACTCATTTGCCTTGCAGAACTCAATACCCTCTTAAGCTAATGACCTCGGGGACTCATACCCTATTTTTCCTGAGAAAGGGTACATGGAATACAATTTTGCATTTATTTTACCACCTTCCTTCTTTGGCAGTGGTAGGGTAAAGACTTTCACTTTTAAAGTTACTTTTTCTCAAAATGTTGACCACATTGATCCCATGTGTTTATTTGGATTGCATTAAATATATAGATCAGTTTTGGGAAACAGACATGTTAACATTGACTCTTCCAATCCATGAACATTATGTACCTATTATTTACTTATATCTTCTTTCTCAGAGCAAGGTTTTAAAGCTTTCAGTTTAGATGTGCTTACATCTTTCATTAAATTTATTCCTAATTATTTTAAATTGGGATTCTATTATAAATGATATCTTTTATTAATATCATTTTCCAAATTTTTGTTGCTAATATATAAATATAATTGATTTATGCTTAATGACCTTGTATCCTGAGACCTTATTAAATACACTACCTTGTATTTCTAGTATATTTGTTCTGTAATTTTTTTATGGTTTTCTATATAAACAATCATATTTTCTGTGAATAAGGCTTATTTTCCTTCTTCCTTTTCAATCTGTTGGCATTTTATTTCATGTTCCTGTCTTATTTAAATAGGATAGGCCCTTCACCAAATATAAATGAGAGAAAACAATCTTAGCTTGTTCTCAATCTTCTGGAGAAAGCATTCAGTCTTTAACTATTAAGCATGATTTATATGTAGGTCTTTTATAAATACCATTTGCTAAAGTGAGAAAATTCTCTTCTGTTCCTATTTTTATTAAATTTTTATCATATATGGATCTTGTCATGGCTGAGTGACAGTAATAAAGTTGGAGATATATCTTCATGAGAAACACAGTAAGGTCTTCTTATCTATGTATGGACACAAACACATTGTACAGCTATATAAAAATATTTTTCATATTCTTGTTCTATAAGATCTTTTATTTAGAAATGTTTCTTTTTTTAATTTTTAAACTTTTTGTTAAAAATTAAGACACAAACACACATATTAGCCTAGGCCTACACAGGGTCAGGATGATCAATATTACTGTCTTCCACCTCCATATCTTGTCCCACTGGAGGGTCTTCAGGGGCAATAACATGCATGGAGCTGTCATCTTCTCTTATTACAGTGCCTTTCTTCTGGAATATATCCTGAAGAACCTGCCTGAGGCTGTTTTACAGCTAACTTTTTTTTTAATCAGTAGAAATAGTACACTCTAAAATAATGATTAAAAGCATAGTATAGTAAAGAATATATAAACTAGCAACATAGTTGTCTATTATCATTATCAAGTATTATGTACTGAACATAATTGTATGTGCTATACTTTAATGCAACTGGCAGTGCCATAGTTTTGTTTACACCACCATCACCACCCCTGGCAGCCAGAAAACAGGTACATGGACCTAGGTCACTGGTTGCATGCTCCCATCCAAGAAATTCATCTGCAATGATGCAAAGAAATGGAACCACTGGGAACCATTTGTGTGGCTGCAGGAGGACCCAGGGGTAGTATCAGTTATATGAAGCAGTTGTATGGTGCAGCTGGCCAGACTGTTCTTGCTGAAATATGTCCTGCTCTTGGCTTCTGGGCTTGCCTTATTTTGCCAATTCTCAAGTACGGTTTTACAATCTCACACCAAGTCTCTCTGCATCCCCAATACTCTTTCTGTCAACTGCTAGAGTTGCTTTCTGTTACTTGTCAAAATAAACCTTGACACAATATTTTTCACTGCATTTACATAAGCCGATGGACTAACTAGCAAAGATATTAATACATCTGTGAAAAATGTTGATTTCTAAATTAGAAACATGAGTAAATGTTGCAAAAAATGTAGGATGTTTTAATTCACAATTAATAATTGAAAGTAATAGTTTTGTAACCTCTTTACCTTACTTCTCAAAAGACAAAACTCCAGCTTGCTACTCTGGCAAATAATGTTATTATTGGCTTCCCTAATAACGAGTCCTCTTTCATGTAACAGCAGCCTCGTCTGCTACAGTTTGGGGATTTTGTCACTAAGAACTGTTAGAGGTATACATACAAATTTTACATCTATTAAAAATTATGGGGAAGACAAGATCAAAGAACCTAGTTCACCTGGACTAATTTAGGCTACATTCAAATCACACTCTCAGGATATTTGGTAACAGTAACATTACATCTTGGTGCCCAGCTAAATTTAACATAGTGTTGAATTTACTCATTATAGACTCTGGAACCTACAATACTTGTTCAGAATTAAAAGTAAGGGTAAAGATAATTAAGAAACAAGACAACATGTACCATATAACTTTTATTGTCTCTCTGCTCTACAGTCGCCTCTCCCGTGTATTTCTAAAGTTAGAAATCTACTATTTACATATCAAAAACACCCTGACATTTTGATACAATGACAAATAATTTACACATGACCTTTGTCCTGAAAGCCCTTCAAGGCTATGTTAGACTCTAAAAACCAATTTTATTCTCACTCTGAGGATGCGCACATTGATTCTCAAGCACGTAAGATTGGTTTAAGAGACTATGAGGCTCAATAGAGGAATAAATGTTTAAACAGAGCACAGAAGGAGGAAATGAGTTAACTGAATGAAAGGAGAGGCATACACTGTCAGATGGGGAGTAAGGGAGCATGGAAGGCAGAGAGTATTCCACAAGGAAAGGCATGAGAAAAGGGTCAAATGTAACAGCACAATGCATCCCCAAAAAAGCCTAAGTATACAATGGAATAGTATATGGCAGTTACAGATTAGGATGGTAAGCATATATAGTGAAATGTAACTTCTGGATGATATCTAAGGAGTAGCTCAGTATTTAGGGTGATAATCTAGTCAGTTCCAGCAGGGACAGGATTGTAACCAGGTATCCAAGACTAAAACTGGGGACCAATAGAAGGAGGTAGGAGAGATTGCAGCAGGCCAAAGAGGATGCAGTTTCCCACCAAATATTGAGTTAAGATTACAGGCTATATACTTTAGTGGTGGGCATATTGTCCATCTTGGTTATTTTCACTTAGAAATGTATGTGGATGAACCAGCAGAACACAAACCTCAGAACTTGAGACCGTATATACCTAGGAAGACAGACTCCTTTGCTCTCCAAGGTAAGCAGCCTGAAAAATTCTTTATGTGTTCTCCATAGCCCTATTATTTAGAAATAGAACACTAAGTGAACTCACTGTTCTGGTCTTTCGGGAAGTGATGTCTCTCCAAAATTGCCTAAGGAAATGGTTAGTGGTAATATCCATTGGTTTATTCATTCAATCATTAAATAAATATATATTAACATCTATCATAGTAGGTTCTACACTTGGGATATAATATAAAACAAAACAAGCAGAGTTTCCTACATTCATGGAGCTCACACTATGGCAAGAAATTTATAGCTATGACTTGATAGTTAAATGTTCTATTTTCTTAATTTTTATGATAGAATCTCAAATAGAAAATAGGCCAAAGAACATGGTTAAGAAAAATCAACCCATGAAAGGAGTAGTGTGTGCGGTTGTGCATTTTGGTTTACTCAGAGAAAAATAATCCTTTCTCATTTGTGATTAATACTCTTCTTTTCAAATGGAGAGATATTTTTAATACTCAATCTTTTCCAAATGTCTTCAGGATTCCAATTACGATTAGTAAAAGAAAGCCTCCAAATGATTGATTTCATTGTGAATGTTAATGATAATTGACATGAGCCCTGTGGAGTTCATGGTGGGATTTACTTTGACTCACAGTCTCCAATAATCATAGATGAGGAGGAATAAAAAACTCTTAACTAAGATGACTGAGAAAAACTGCCTGGAAGAATATCTTGATCTTCTAGCCTCTATTCCTAAAACTTGCTCTCCTACAAAGGACAGACAGAGTTGGAGGTCAAAACAAAAAATCCAATAATGCTAACCTCCTTTAGTTGATTAAAAGATCACAGATTTTGAGAAAATCTTTAGGATCCAGGGCTAGGCAAAGACTTTTAAGACTTGATACCAAAAGCATGATCCCTAAGAGAAAAATATTATAAATTTAACTTCATCAAAATTAAAAATTTTGCTCTGTCAAAGACAGAGGATAGAAAGACAAGCTAAAGACAGGGAGAAAATATTTGCGACCATATATCCAACAAAGAACTGGAATCAAGAATAAATAAAGAACTCTCAAACTCAACAGTAAAAAAAATAAAAATTCAATTAGAAAATGATCAAAAGACATGAACAGATATCTCACTGAAGAAGACATGCCAGTGGCAAATAATCACATGAAAAGATATTCAACATCATTAGGAAAACACAATGAAAATCACAGTGAAATATTACTATAAACCCATCAGAGTGGCTAATCCGACTTTCCAGAGGTCTTCAGATTTTGAGCACAAAGTTTAATCCTTAGTTTTTCTGTAAATGTCTTTTTTTTTTCCTGGCCCCTTTTCATCCTGCAATTTTTCCCTGACTTACCCACTGCCCTCCCCAATCTGCAACAGTGACAGTTTGCTGCCTCAAAACAGAGCATTCAAATGAATTCGCTTAGCCAATAACTTCTGTGAAGTTGCCTTTTCTAATGGTGTTATTACTCAGTGATGCACAAATGTGGTATTTGCCCTACTTGTAGGCAAACAAAGATCTGGTTAAGAATGGTAACCTACTGTTTTCTTTAAAGGAGAGCCAAAGACTTGTGCTTTACTCTGTCTTGGTTTGGGGGGAAGTCGTATTCATTTTGATTGTGAATTTTTAGTATTTGTGAGTTGATTGTACTGTGTAGTAGATTTATCTAAAGTTAACTGTTAAAGTTAGCTAGCCTTATAAAATGTAAAAGTAATAACAATTCATCAGTTTTCTCTAAACCAGTGAATGCCATCTTTTATAATACTGTGTATAAACAAACATCTGTTCCCTTACCCCCCCCCACTTTTTTTGAGATTATCTTGTTATGATAACATCTTCTGTGTTGTTATGGGGGGTTTTTCCCCTTGTGTCTAAAGGACAATCTACTATCACTATGATCAAGTCATGAGTCTGGATAAAGGGAATTCTTGGGCATGTGAAAAAAAAGAAATAGTGATGACACCAAATGCTGGTGATGATGTAGAGAAACTAGATCACTCAGCATTGTTGGTGGGAATATAAAATGTTGCAGTCACTTGTGAAAACAGTTTGATAGTTTCTTATAAAACTAAACAAGTGATTATCATACAACCCAGCAATTACATTCTTTGACATATATCTCAAGTGCCGGAGCCAGCCGGCGATGAGCGGAACCTGGAGTTCGGGGGTGAGGATGAGAAATAAAGAGACAAACAAAGATG
>VBSM01003227.1:1564721-1575972 GCA_008086735.1 Cheirogaleus medius | reverse complement strand
TATGTATACCATGGAGTACTATTCAGCTTTAAGGAACAATGGTGATATAGCACCCCTTGTATATTCCTGGATACAGCTGGAACCCTTCTACTAAGTGAAGTATCACAAGAATGGAAAAACAAGCACCACATGTACTCACCAGCAAATTGGTATTAATGGATCAACACCTAAATGGACATATAGGAATAACATTTGTCGGGTGTTGGGCGGGTGGGAGGGGGGAGGAGGGGATGGGTATATACAAACATAATGAGTGAGATGTGCAACGTTTGGGGGATGGTCATGCTTGAGGCTCTGCCTCAAGGGGGGAGGGGGGCATGGGCAATATATGTAACAGGAATATTTGTACCCCTATAATATGCTGAAATTTAAAAAAGCATAATTAAAAAAAATTAAAAATAGTTTCCTTCTAATAGTGTGTTTATTTTTCCTTGTAGTTTCTGATGTTGTACTATTTGGTGCATAGAAAGTCATAACCATTATGCACTCATTGTGAATTGTACCCTATAGCATCATAAAGCTTTTCCATTTAACATATTTTGGCTTGATTTCAATTCTGGCTAATACTTATGCCATTTGTTTGTTTATTTGCTTATATTTACCTGGTATATCTTTGGTCACCATTTTATTTTCAATCTTTCTGAATCACTTGGTTTTAGATTTGTTTCTCATATGCAACATGAAGTGTATTCTGCTTTGTAATCTAGTCTGAATCTTTTAAGAGAAGAGTTAGGACATTTATATTTATTTTTTTAATTGACATAAAATTGCATGTATTTATCATGTACAGCATGATGTTTTGAAGTGTATATTCATTGTATAATAACAAATTCATAATTAACAAATTCATTACCTTACATAGTTATCGTTTAACATGCAGTCCCTCTTATCCTCCAGGAATACATTCCAAGACCCCTAATGGATACCTGTAACCACAGATAGTATTGAACCCAATTGCTATAAATTGGAACAGATTATGTTCATGTCTTCTACTCACAAATTTAATGCCTTTCCCATCTTAACTAAACATTTATCATTCACTGTGGCCATAACTTTTTCAGTCTGAGATATGACAGCAAAACTAACACAAATTTCTTTTTCCTTCTTCATAACTTCACAGATAGAAAATTCATTCTTATCTTATATCCTGGCAACCTCAGATAAGTTTTTTTTTTCTTTTCCTTTCAAAAACTTTCACCTTTTCACTTAAAGGAAGCACTTCATGGTGTCTCTTTGGCATATCCAAATTGCCAGCATCACTACTCTTGCATTTCAGAACAATTGTGAAGTAAAGTAAGAGGCACTGATATACCACAACAGTTGATCAGATAAGCCAGACAGCTACAAGTAGCTAACAGGTAGGTAGTGTGTTCAGTGTGGACAGGCCGTACAAAGTGATGATGCATGTCCCAGGTGAGATTTTATCACACCACTCTGAATGGTGTGCAATTTAAAACCTATGAATTGTTTATTTCTGAAATTTTCCACTTAATATTTCCAGACTATGGTTAACCACAGGTAACTGAAACTGAAAAAAAGTGAAACTATGGATAAAAAGGGACTATTGTAATATTAATATATGTTGTCTTTAGTTCTATCATCATATTCTATGTTAGGGTTTCTTATTTTACATTTACATTATCTTAAGTCATTCACTAGGTGGTTCTTTCCTCTTTAGGTGTATGTAGTTCTGATATTTAGAAAGGTATGCATTTTTGTTCTAGTGTGTACTTTTATAATTATAACTTTATGTATCTATTACTTCCTGATCATGATTAATGATATATTTAATACATTCTCCTTCTCCACCTTCCAGTTTTAACCAATAATAATCCTTCCTTAGTGTTTACTTTGCACTGTTAACTATACTTATTCTTTTACCATTTGTTTATCAGGTTGTAGGTAGTCCTCTACCTACAAAGAGATGTCAAATTGTTCTAATTGGGCAAATATTTTAAATAGGATTATCAATTTTTAGAAATCAAAATTAATTTATCCCGCCTCAATTTATTTATTATTCAAGGCATGTAGTTGTACATATTATTGGAAACAAGTGACAGCTAGAGTCCTAATGTTCCCATAAAGTAAAATATTGACTCTTCACCCATCACTTAGTAACAATTTAGTTGAACAAATAAATAGATTAGTGAGTCTTGAAAGGTAAGCAAGTCTTCTTGCTTTTCTGTGAAATTACTGATATGGATTCCCAGGCTAATATTTTTTTTTTGGTCAACTTTCCCTATTAGCTTGCAATGAGTCCTGCTGTCCATGGCTCTTTGTATTGGTCAGTTCTCCAGAAAGACAGAACCAATAGGGTATAGAAAGATAGATACAGGTATATGAGAGTGGATTTATTAGAGAAAATGGCTTATGCAATTACAGAGGCTGAGAAGTACCACAACAAGCTGGAGACCCTGGGATGCTGGTAGCGAGGCTCAGTCCAAGTCTCAAAACCTCAGAACCAGGGAAACTGATGATATAATTCTCAGTCTGAGGCCAAAGGTCTGAGAATCCAGGAGCCCACTGGGTTAAGTCTTGGAGTCCCAAGGACAAAGAGTCTGGAGTTCTGATATCCTTGGACAGTAGGAGAGTGTCCCAGCTCCAGGAGAGAGACAGAGTGAGAGAGAGAGAGAGAGAGAGAGAGAGTCTTTCTCTCTCTCTTTTGTTTTTTTGTCTGTTTGGGCCCCAGCCAATTAGATGGTGCCTGCTTACATAGAGGGCAGATCTTCTCCATTCAGCCCACTGAATCGCACACCAATTTCCTGTGCAAAGACACACAAACACACACACACACACACACACAAAGAAGTTCTCTAAGTATTCCTTAAGTCAGTCAAGTTGACACCTAAAATTAAACATCACAGCCCTATTTGAGTTGCATTTTGTGTACTCTTAGAAACTTTATTCTTGATATGGTTTCTGATAACACCCTGCTAGAGCAAGAGAGGTCATCCCAAATCATAAGAAAATGAGAGCTTCAGTTACCAGAAGACCACATGCTAAAAGTACACAGACAACTATAATGTGGGAGATTTAGCAATATTAATCACTCCCCTCCCTCCCCTTGTGGGATCTAATTAGTAAGATCAAGTACAAGGAGCTGAGAAAGGATCCAGATACCATTCCATCTTTACCCGTTGCAATGCTGAAGAAGGACATGTGTCAGGGCTCCAAACTCCCTCACAACCTAGACCGAAACTTAAGCCAGTAGGAGACAGGAGTAGAAGCTGAGATTGAAACAGCATATATCTGGCATGTCTTTGCCAAGAGTTTGCTTACTTTAGTACCAACAGGTCAGAGATGAAGATGCTGGGTACATCTCCATCAGTGACCAACTCGTCAGTGTCTTTCATTCTTATCTGTCTGATTAGTCTATCCTCCTCACATAGAGTGGACCAAGTGAGAAAGCAAAAATAGGGATAGACAGTGTCCACTGCTGAACTGCTCCATCCTGGCAAGTGGAATTCTATCCTTTTGTGGACACTGCTAGTTGTCCACACAATAGCCATCTCTCCCTTCTCCCTTCTCCTTAAAAAAAAAAGCTATTTTTTTAAGGATGATAATATTCTCAAGTTACTTGCTAAGTTTCCCAGACTCCCTAGCAGGTAGGGGTGGCTAAGAAGATGTCAGCAGAAGTCACATATTGAATAGGTAAAGCACCCTTTTGCTTCCCCTCACCCCTGTGTCTTCCTGCTGCTTGAAATGTGGACAAAATCTTAAGAGCTCTAGTGGCCATCTGGAAATCATGATGCATCCTTGAGAATGAAGTCACTGCCTAGACAGAAGAGAAAAAAGGCTGGGAGAGACTGAGTGCCTGATGATTCAGCACTGCCATGTCAGTCTTAGACTGCCCATCTCTGGATGCCTTTTATGTTGAAGAAAAATAAGCCCTTATGTGTTTAAGCCACTGCAGTCAGACTTTTGTCACCAGCAGCTGAAGCAATTAGTAAATATGTGTCTCTTTTATGGAAGTGTGAGGGGAGAGAGAGTGCTACGCATCTAGGCTGAGGGTTAGCACTGAGTCAGTCACAGACACCCTCCCGACTGCTCCTCCGAACAGAGGAAAGCACCTCCCTCTCCTCCCAAAGATCCACTGAAAGTTCTCTCTGGACTTCCTCCTGCTACTTGGTATCTATCACTCATCTCTGCCCTCTCCCACCTGTTTAGAAATGTAGGAGAATGTGTAGATATCAAGAACAATTTACTCTTCCTTATATTCCCAAACTATGCCACCACTTCATCATTACATAATTCTATTTGGACATCAAAGTTGCTAATACTTTTTATGTTTCTAGTTACAAATGATTACAGATTATTATTGTAGATCAGGGCCAGAGTTATAGATTTGGAAACCACCATCAAATATGTGGTTGTTGAAGCCACACAAGTCAGAGGGATGCCTCAGGAAGAGCCCAAAAGGGGAATAGACTAAGACTGAAACTAGAGGAATTGCAACTTTGACAATGCTCCTAAAAAACTCAAAATGGTCTTGCTGAAAAGCAAAATGTCATGATGTCACAAGATGATAGAATTGTGGTCTTGTGGCAGAAGGATTCACTTTAGGACATCTGATACTAACTTTCAAATCATGTCTCTGTTACCGTAAAGCAGTGTCCCCTAAACCTGTTTCTATTTATTGACCACTGAGAAACTGAGAACAATTCCTTGAACACCAACCCAAAATGACAAGCAAAATGACCTATCTTGTTTTGTGAGAGAAATGAAGGTCTTCTGAATTTATTAAACATTGTGTTTTCTGTGGGAGCAATAGATGCTCTTATTGGTCATTACAAGAACCAAGAGTCCCTCTGAGTTCTTGTTAATTTCAGTTTCTCAGTTACAAAGTGGCTGCTTTCCAAAAAATCCAAGCCAGGGCCTCATTAAGTCACAGTTACACTTTCACTTCTACTCACCCATGTCAATATAGAGTGCACATAGGGAAAATTATTCTTGGACTTTAATGCATTCATCATGTAATTTTTCCTTTCCATTCGTATTCTATGCTCTGATTTATTCCTTGTTCCTACTCATTTATACCAGTGGTAATTAATTTTTTCTTTATCTGTATAAAAGTAGATTTACTTTTGTCCTTCCTTCCTTCTTGACTTTTTCCCAATATTCCAAGATCCCCACAGACCTAAGACATAGACAGTCCTTTGGAGGGTGGGCTTCAGGGAGGCCCTGAGGACGAGCTGGCAGTGGTTCAGTAGAGTATTCATTCAATTTCAATAAGTGGGTTAATATTATACATAAGGTACCTCACACAGTGCACAAACACACAGTGCGTGCTCAGTAAATGTTAAGTATCATCACCAGCATAATAGAGGCCCAATCCAAGTATTAGAGCTTTCCTCCTTCTTCAGAGATCTCTGTCTAGCATACGACAGGATACGGTTTGCCTCACGCCTCCCCAGCAGTTATTCTCACGGTGCAGGTGCTTCTCTGCGCTGCTCGCAGCCCCACCTCAGGACGCTTCCTGACCACCACCTGGAGCACTCGGGCGACCTCTCTTCTCAGTGTGATGCTGCTACTTCCACACCAGCGTCAGCACAGAGGTAAATGTGAAGAAAGCTTTATTTACTTTTGTGCCTTGTTTCTCGCACCAACACACAAAGTGCACCTGTCCAATTTTGTGGAAGAGTTGGAAAAATACAAGCAAAGCAAAAGATATAGATACAGTACTTTACATGGCTCTCCCTGTATCCAAAAGAAAAACACAAAATATTCTTCACAGAGGGAAATTCTACCTTCTGCTCAGAGAGTGCCCAATCTTCTGACCACAGTGTGAGTCTCCACCCTCCCCTCACCCAGATGCACCAGTCTCGCCCTGCATTCGCCTCCCTCCCTACACTCAGGATAGATTTCAAGGGTGTATTTCTTGAAATCTGAGTTATTGGATATAGAACAGCAGAATCTTTTGCTGAATAGTGCAGAGTGGTCTTTGGCACTCAAAATCCAGATCCCTTCCAGACACTCTGCGAGTGGGAAGTGTAATATGACTCCTCTTTCTTTCTGATTCTGTAATGGTTAACTGTAACACACACACACACACACACACACACACACACATTCTCAGAGACAGTAAAATCTAAATCCACTTTACGAATAAAATAATTTTCCTACAAACCCCATAATTTGTTCATTATCTCCAGGGCAGGACAAAGGTAGCATTTCACATAATCACGCAAATCCACGGAAGTTCTTCTTTGTTCTTTCTTTTAGCCTAAGTCCCTAAGAAATTGGTCCAGTTATAGGATCACCTACCCCCACTTACCATCCCAAGTTCCAGGAGTTTTGAATCTTTGAAATACAAGATTTGGGTTTTGATGTTTCCTTACACATCAGGCCATGTAAAGTTCTTAAGTGAAGCCTTCCCTTGTGTACATACATGTATGTGAAAAGGAGGCTTACGATCTTCCTGACCAAACAACCTCTCAGAGAGTTGGGGGATTATGTTACCTGTGGCACCAAGGTATCTACCTGTGGTCTTTAGTAAGACTGCTCGTGTAACTAAAAAGGAAATGTTCCTGGACCCTTATACCGCCACCTGCCCCTTCTCCCAGCCAGAGATGTTCCTGCTCAGTCAAACCCATTTAGTCTACCAAGGGAATAGAAGGTGTGGGGCCTCATCTTGTTCATCTCTTGTACCTAATATAGAGTCCAGGAAACAACAAGCACATTATAGACACTTAGTTGCATGTAATGAACCAACTTAAGTGGTACAAAATTCTATAATTCTCAAAGAGAGTATAGTCAAGAGATTTCCAAGTTTTAAAAGTGGAGAGAAGACCCTGTTTGAGGGAAAAGGTTAAAAATTCCTCCACTTATGGATAAAAAGTTACTTGAGTATGATGCTTACCACACATTAACCACCAATGATACAAAGAGACCCATCAGAAGAGCACTCTCTTCAGGGTTTTACCCAGGGCAAGTTTAACATCCTTATTCCTCAAACTGTAGATCAAAGGGTTAAGCATGGGAACCACGTTGGTGTAAAAGACGGAGGCAAATCTACCCTGGTCCATAGAGCCAGGAAAAGAGGTTGTCAAATAAGTGAATGCCCCCGACCCAAAAAACAGGGCAACGGCAATTACATGGGAGCCACATGTGCTAAAGGCTTTGGATCTGCCCTCAGCAGAAGGAATACGAAGGATGTTAGAGAGTATCAAAGCATAAGAGACAAAGATGCTGACGCTGGATATTGCGATGACCACTCCAACAACAATGAAGAACACCAGCTCATTGACACGGGTGCTGGTGCAGGAGAGCCGCAAGAGGGGGAGAACTTCGCACAGGTAGTGGTCGATGGTGTTGGCATCACAGAAGGTCAGTCTCAGCATGCTTCCAGTGTGGGCCATGGCCCCAGCAAACCCTGTTGCATACGAGCCAGACATCAGCAGAGCACAGGCCCTAGGGGACATGGCGACCGTGTACAGCAGAGGGTTGCAGATAGCCACATAGCGATCATAGGCCATTGATACCAACACACAGCACTCAGAATTGACAAAGAAACAGAAGAAAAACAGCTGAGTCATGCATCCCCCATAAGAGATGATATTTTCTGACACAAAATCACTCAGCATTTTGGGGGTAAACACACAGGAATAACAGAGATCTATGAAGGACAAGTTGAAGAGGAAAAAGTACATTGGGGTGTGAAGGCTAGAATTCAGCCTAATTAAGGTGATCAAGCCCAAGTTTCCCACCACAGTGAACACATAGAGGCCTAAGAACAGGAGGAAGAGGGGGAGCTGGAGCTCTGATCGTTCTGATAATCCCGCAAGGATAAACTCAGTCACTGAGGAGCCGTTTCTCAGAGTCATTCTCTTCTGGTGAGTCACCTGGGAAACAGGGGACAAAACACAGAGTCATGACAGGCACAACATGACTACTGGAAGAAATTTCTAGAAGATAAGCCTGTGTGTGAATGTCCACTCTCCTTTCTTCCCTCATCTATATCCCTGCCCACTCCCTCCACCCCGACCCCCGTAAGCTATTGACACTGTGTCTGTGACAGTATCGCAGCTGTCCTGGGCTGATCATGAATTCGAGCTAGAGTCAGTTAGCACAGGCAGCAAGAATTCTGTCCCTGCTTAAGAGATGAGGAAATGGCATACCAGAATTGGCTACCCAAGGACCTCCAGAGAGACACCCAGGAGCCAGGAGTACAACCTGGGCCCACTGCTCGGGCTCTGAGGGACAGAAGCTCCCATTGCCTCACTGTGTCCTCCCACTCTCTGCTTCCCCCTCCCAGCTAGATACCGGGGTCCCCCCTGAAGAGAAGGCTGAGAGTGTCCACTACCCCTACTGGCTCTGCACATCCCGCCTGCCTCCTCTCTGCCCCTTCATTCCAACTCACCCCAGGATCAGTGTTGACAGCAGAGAAGGAATGGATACTCCCAGAGCCCGTGGTTGTGGGTGTGAAAGAAAACCATCGGGAAAGACGGGACTCAGACCTTCTCTCTGGGTCCCCTCAGTGCGGGGCCTTATGCAGCCTCTTTTTCCATTAGCCAGAAAGAGAAAATGTAGCTGCTAGCAGGGAAAGCAGACAGCCTTGCATGTTAACTCTTCTGATTCCTTTGGTGCTGGGAGTCAGAGCTGGGAGTCAGACCCCAGGCTCCAAGGTGCTTGAGGAATAGACCGTGGCTCCTGTTTGTGGGTTTTCCCGGATGGTCTCAAGCAACTTCAGGGAAAAAAACTAGTGACCCGCCCTTTTGACTAGACCCCCACTGGCATATCACAGAGAACTTTAAGCTGCTTGATGATCTCGGGGACCTAATTAGGCACAGTCCCCCCTGGGAATTTCTCTGAGATTTGTCTCTGTAGGGAAGAAATTGCACTGCTTGTTTACAGCCTGGATTGTGGTGTTTACCTAGCATCTTGAGAGCAGGTGTTCTACCCAAACTCCCCTTACTCTGGGATTTCACATCATTCAGTGCTGAGTTTGGGGGCTCATTTTTCTCATGAACTCTTAGAGTCTCAGTTGACTTTAAGGAAGCATAGCCCCCAATTTAGCCTCTACTTTCAAAATTTCATAGAAAACTTTGAAAGTAGGACCAAGGGGGAAAAAAAAGGTCAGGTCAGATCTACAGAGAGCACCTTAGTAAAATGTTTCTGGGACCATGAGCTGCTCAGAACAGTGAAGAAGCCACACCACCTCCACCACAACACCACCTACTCTCAGCTCTAATAAGGGCTACAGACAGGCCTTCACTATATATGAGGAGACTAAAATATCACAACACATTTGCAAGGAAACACACACGCACACCCCTGCATGGAGTTACTCTATAGGCGTGCAGGATTAAGGTATAACGGGAAATATATTTGAGGGTTTAATCCTGCCATTCTTTGGATGACAAAGCTGCTCTCCATATGATCTGCTACATGAATATTTTAAGAAACATTCAAAGATGTGTGAGCATCTGCATTTGTAAGTTTCCACTGAGGCTGCCTAAAGTAATCCCAGTTTTCCTGGGATGGTCCTAACTTACACTCATTATCCCTGTATAATCATTGTATTAATAGCACACCCTTCACTCTCAGAAGTGTCTGGACTTGGATAACAAATTATATGGTCACACTACTAAAAAGAGCAAAAGCAGCTCTTGAGGTCCTCTGGCCCCCGCAGTCTCCTAATCCCACTGACTTCTATCTCTTGTTTGACAGTCTCTGTCTTTCACCCTCCTTGCTCTCAAGTTATTTCTTACCTGAACCTACGCTTCTGGGCAACCAATATTATCTCTTCAGTGGACCCTGGCTTAAAAACTGGGAAGGGCAGTAACTGCAAGCTGCTTCTGATTTATATCTAGCCGAAAATCCTAAAGCAAAAAAACACAAACTCAAGCTACTTGCCTATAATGGGTGAAAAGGAAAAATAAGAAGAGAGGAATTGTATTGGTACAAGGAATAAACATTAGTATATTGTTGTATATTGCTGTATGTGAGTATAATAAGTTGGTTGGCAGTATTTAAACTTGGACATATACATAACATTTTGACCCAGCATTCTACCACCGGGTGCATACCCAATAAAAATATGTACACGTGTTTACCTCTTTAGGTAAACATGCCAAGAATGTTCACAGCAGCATTATACATAGTAGCCCAAAACCGACAGCACACATGACAACCAACTGTAGAATGAATAACAAGTGGTAGGATATTAATAAAATAAAATTCCTTATTTCCATGAAAAATAATGACACAGATGTCACATGCATATTAATGGAGCAAAAGGAGCCAAGCACAAAAGAGTGCATATTTTGTGATTTTATTTACATAAAGTTTAAAAACAAGAAAGCTAGTCTATGGTGTTAGAAGTCAGAGAGCAGTTTCTCTTGGCTGGGAAGAAAAGGGCTGGTGCCTGGAAAGAAATCTGAAGGGCATTTCAGGGTTACAGGCAACGTCTGGTTCCAACAAGGGTATACAGATGTGTTCATTTTGCAAAAATTCACTAAGCTATATCCTTATGTTACACTTAAATAAAAAGTTTATTTAAAACATAAGTGGAGAAAAAAATATATATCATCCTACTAAATTAGTTTAAGACTAAAATTGCTAAACAGCTTTGAGCCATAATTCCCTCATTTGTAAAATGGGTATTTACTGACCTGACAGCTCGATATAGTAGAACATGCAAGAAAAATAACACCATTTTTACTTCTTCTCCATCTTGTGTCCCTTAAAATAAAAACCTGATTTATTTTTCTTATATAAAGAGAGGAAATCAAGAGGAAAGAATTAATGCATATGGAGCAACTACAGAGTGCCTGGCATTATGCTGGATGTTTCCTACTGTAATATGATGTTTCTAACAACTATACGATGTATATGTGTGTGGCAGATTGTATTTTCCAAAGATGGCCATCTCAACACGTACACATACACACATGCTCACACATATATATATATCTTGCATTCCACATGCTCTTGGTATAATAGGACTGATACTCCTCCAATCAAGATATGGGGTCTATATTCTCTCTTAGGCAGGGACTTGGGACTTCTTCAATACAGTATGGTGGAATTGATGCTACGTGACTTCCAAGGTTAGGTCATAAAGGGATACAGCTTTCTCCTGGCACCCATTCTCTTTTCTCTCTCTCTCTCTCTTTCTCTCTTTCTCCTCCTGCCCCCCATTTATTTCTCTTTTGCCCTAGCCTTCTGGACAGTCATGGTAAAGCTCTCTGGCTTTTGCTCTTTTGGGTAGATGCCTAACAGTGCTATTGCTGAGTCGAATGGTATTTCT
>VBSM01003227.1:1548902-1564621 GCA_008086735.1 Cheirogaleus medius | reverse complement strand
AACCCTTCCTAGGGAGAGGCAAAGATATACAATGTAACCAAAATGTCAAAAAAATACATTTATCAGGTGTCGGGCAGGTAGGAGGGAGGAGGGGATGGGTGTATACTTACATAATGAGTGAGATGTGCACCACCTGGAGGATGGACATGCTTGAAGCTCTGACTTGGCGGGGTGTGGGGGGGAGGGGCGGCAAGGGCAATATATGTAACCTGAACAATATTTGTACTCCCATAATATGATGAAATAATAAAAACAACTCTCTGGCTTTTTCTCAAGATACAGTCACTTAAAGTTATCTATAGGTTCTTGGAAAGTGCCACTTTAAGTGCAATGATACTGTATTATTACAGTTAATAACTTAACTCTTCTTTATATCAGTTAGCCTATGGTAAAATTGGTCTCATTATACAGTACATCATTTTGCTTAAAGTGACAGTTTCCAAGAACCTATAGATGACATTAAGTGAGGACTTACTGTACCCTACGAGGCAGCAAGTTTTTGGTCATTTGTCCAGTGCTGATGGGAACAGAAGCCCTTGAGGGCCTACACACTAGTGGATGGATGTCGGAAAAGTGCCGCAGGGAAGTGGCCAGAAGAATATGCTGTGCAGGCCCGTATTACTCAATCCAATTCTCTCTTGCTACCCAGGAAGTCTCTTTCCAGTTCCATATTTGGACAATGTTTTTGAGATCTGCTTTTATGAAGAAAATAGGCATTTCTTTTTAGTACATATAATTTTTTGCCACCTGCATTTTCCCTTCCTGAATTACATTTTGGCAGATGTGTAGCAATGATCCAGCAACGGAAGAGAGAGAAAGAATTTTCTGTTCATTAGGGTAGAAGTCAATGTATTCATCATCCAATAAATATTTACTAAGGCCAGTTGTTTCTAGCAATATGGCAAACTTCTTATTCAGAAAGATTTCTCCCGAGAAAACAAAACAAAGAATTCTGGATGAAATATAAAAAGCATCTATTTATTCATGTTTGAGCTGGCAGAAACTAAGTGAAAATCTGTGAGCGCAAAAGAGAAAATATGAGAAAGTCAGGATTCGCAGGAACACACGAGCACTGGACTTGGAGTTTACCTCCGAGGACTCATGGATTCCTGGGGCCCAGAGTTGGGGTTTAATTAGTTACCTATTTAGGACATGAGAGATTAAACCTGTAACTTTAAGCAGGTTGGGTGGGATCTTGGAACCATGATTGACTCATATTACTGACTCCCCCAAGGGAAACATTATCAGTGGTTAAACAAGAGGAAGAAAAAAAGCCCATGGAGGGAGCAGGCCAAGAAATGTATCAGACTTGGCCTTGGCTCTAGACAGGCAGAAAAAGACACAAAATGTTTCCTGAGAATTTCTAACCACCTGTGTGTGTCAGGCAAAAAATTCACATTATATATATAGCAACAAAAAGTCCTGTCTGGAGAATATAATTTAATCCAGATATCAAAGAATTTCTCCAGATAAATATCCAAGGATCATGCGCTCATGATGAAAATCACTAAACAAATACAAAATAAGCCACCATGAATGTGAACCACTATGAATGATAAAACACAAACTACGTACCTAACCAGACCTACAGAATCACTAGTTGTCAGGGACAAAATGCAAAATAAATGGATTTAATATGTTTTAAAAAATAAAAGAGCAAATTAAAAGTACAATGAAGGGACCATCAAAATTGAAGAAAGGTACCATCAACATTTTAAAGAATCAAATAGAACTTTTAGAAATAAAAATATGATAATTGAAATTAGTATCTCTCTGAATCTGTTAGCCTATTAGACACAAATGAAGAGAAAGTAAATAAACTGGAAGATAGAGCTGGAGAAATTGTCCAGACTCCAGCATCAGTGTGAGAGAGACTATGAATTAGAAATATAATTTCTTAAATGTAGAAAAAAAAAAGGTCTAACAGATACAAGCATTTAACACTTTTAGGTCCTGTGTTTTGCTCTAAAAATAGGGCAACAATCAAAACAGACACAGCTTCTGAACTTCCAAACATACAATCCTGATGGAGAGAGCTAAGATAAAGATGCTGACACACAACTAGAAATGCAGTAAGTCTGCCAGGGAGAGGTAATGGGAGCTATGAGACCACTTAACAGGCGGCCCTACTAAGTCTTGAAGGTCTGAGAAGGCCTCCTTAAGGAAATGAAATTCAGTTTTAAAACTAAAAAGAAAGCATAGATAAAAATCATTGTTTGTGATGGTGTTTGAGGAATCTGTCCTGGTGTGAGCCTTGGCTAGAGCCAGGACTTGTGTGAGAGCTCCCCAGAAAGCATTAGATGGCCAGATGTTCCCATGCAGGACTCTTGGGTTTGTGGCAAGCGACACAAAGAAACTGGAACCATTTATGTTGCATTTTGGCAAAGACAAAGAAAAACAAAAAAATCTACCAATCAATAATAAATGTCAGGTGCTGGTGGTGCCAGCAGCCTAACCAGATAGTTGTGGGGTGTAACTTGGCTGCAATTCTGCCTGCCTGGCTCCAAAAGCTGGTTCCCCGGCCTGCTGTAAGATTCTGCAAACTACCCCATTTCTTGCTAATTAGCTCCCTTTTTGCTAAAGTTAACAGAATCAACATCTGCTGTTTGCAGCTAAGATCCCTGGCTGGTACAATATGGACCAGAGATTAAGAGGGCCATGAATAGGGAGTGGAGACAGGGAAAGCATCCCAGCTGTGGGGCAACTTTCTCATCTCCCTGTGATGAAGGCAGACACACTCCCCACGATCATCTTCAAAGACAGGTGTAACAACCCCCCCTCAAATTTTTGCTCTATTTTGAATCATCCTCCCCTCCAGTAACATGTTGTTTGCATGTGGTTTGGGGAATAAAGTGAACAAGCACCACAGATTCCAGAAATTGCTATTCTTCATATACTTGTAACAAAGTTTCTAAAACCTTTAATTCTTCAATGATTCCTTTTTCCTTAATAAGCTAAACTGTGCTACTTAGTGGAATGGATATAAGTTTTGCTGGCTAAATAGAAATGCAGTCAATGAATTATCTGGACAGCTTTTTTAAATGTGGGTCATATAAAAATAAAATAAAAGGGATTATGCTTAACATCTAAGGAAGATAGTGGTTCAATAATTACTTTTATGAAGGGTTAAATAGTGTATGTTAAATTAGTCAATGTTATGTAGTTTCTTCATGTGCTCCTTATTGGCTATGAGATCCTATGTGTGTATTTATTTATTATTTCAGAATATTATGGGGGTACAAACTTTTTGGTTATATACATTGCTCTTGTATAGTTTGAGTCAAGGTGTACCCATCCTCTAGGTAGTGTGCATTCTATCCATTAGGTGTGAATTTACCCATCCCTTCCTCCCCTTTCCCACCTGCTTAATTTCCAATGAATGTTATTTCCATGTGTGCACATAAGTGTTGATCAGTTAGTGCCAATTTAATAGTGAATACATTTTGGTTTTCCATTCTTGTGAAAGAAGAATGGTCACTTAGAGTAATAGTCTCCAGTTCACCATTTTTTATGGCTGAGTAGTATTCCATGGCATACATATACCACATTTTATTAATCCACTCACATATTGATGGGCACTTGGGTTGTTTCCACATCTTTGCAATTGTGAATTGTGCTGCTATAAACATTCGAGTGCGGATGTCTTTTTTATAGAATGTCTTTTGTTCTTTGGGGTAGATGCCTAGTAAGGGGATTGCTGGATCAAATGGTAGTTCTTCTTGTAGCTCTTTGAGGAATCTCCATATTACTTTCCATAGAGGTTGTACTAGTTTGCAGTCCCACCAGCAGTGTATGAGTGTTCTTTCCACATCCATGCCAATATTTGTTGGTTTGGGACTTTTTGGTAAAAGCCATTCTCACTGGAGTAAAGTGATATCTCATTGTGGTTTTGATTTGCATTTCCCTGATGATTAGAGATGTTGAGCATTTTTTCATGTGGTGTTTGTTGGCCATTAGTCTGTGTCCTTTTGAAAAGTTTCTGTTCATATCCTTTGCCCACTTTTTAATGGAGTTGTTTGATTATTTTCTTGTTGATTTGCTTGAGCGCTTTATTGATTCTAGTTATCAGCCTTTTATCAGATGTGTAGAAAGCAAATATTTTCTCCCATTCTGTAGGTTGTCTATTCACTCTAATGATAGTTTTCTTGGCTATGCAAAAACTTTTTCATTTAATTAGATCCCATTTATTTAATTTTGTTATTGCTATGATTGTTTTGTGGGTTTTCTTCATAAATTATTTGCCTAGGCCGATGTCTTATATAGCAAGAGTTTTTCCAACATTTTCTTCTAGATTTTTATGGTTTCATGCCTTAGGTTTAAGTCTGTTATCCACCATGAGTTGATTTTTGTGACAGGTGAGAGGTGAGGATCCAGTTTCAATCTTCTGCGTGTGGATATCCAGTTTTCCCAGCACCACTTATTGAATAGGGATTCTTTTCCCCAGTGTATGTTTTTGACTGCTTTGTGAAAGATCAAATGGCAATATGAGGATGGTTTTATATCTGAGATCCCTTTTAAAATCAATACATGGAATAGCTTTTCTCATGCCTTGTAAAACTTGGGAAATAGTTTTACTTTAAAAAATGATAGGCTATTATAGAAAGTGTATCTTTGATTTTATAACAGACTATTTTATGCTAGCTCTTTATTCAGAAACAGTCTCTCATTATTCTATTGTTACTGTAGAAATGCACAATCTGCTTTATGATATGGTCTTAGAAATGTATTGCTATTAGTCTTGAATACCAATTAGAAGGTTACCAGCAACAAAAATCAGGATGGCATCCTGAGCAAAGAGAACCATAAAAGGAAATGCAAATGGCCATGAAGGGGGGGAAGCACTACAAATTTGAGGAATGACAAGTTATATTGAGAATTGAATCACTATGTACGTGGCAGGGACGAGTGAGAGATTGTTGGAGGGGGCTAATGGTGGTAATTAATCATATTCTTCTTCCCACTCTTAGTTGAGCATCAATTGAGAAATTAGACACAAAAGTCATACAAGAAAAACATCAGCTTTATTGCTAATAAAGCTGACTGGAAGACCAGCTTGAATGTGCATCCATAATAGGACTTTGTAATTCACTCATTGCACATCACAGATTAAATTTGTGAATCCAGGTCTAAAATGAGCTGGACAGCAGTTGTCTTCACTACAAAGGAGAGAGGTTGCAAATGGAAGTGATTACTGGGGGTCCTGAGAATGTGCCTATCCTACCAGAAAACAGGGAGAGGAGTTGTAGGAAGTGGGTGGACCACATTGAGCCACAGTTCATTCTCCCAATTTCTCATCAGTCCTATATAAACCACTCCTCTCCCTTGGAGTGGAGTGGGGAAAACATGGGAGAAGATATAGGGCCAGTTTCTTATTTACCTGCTGAGACATAGAGGCGCCCCCAGCTCTCAGGAACAGGAGGTACAAAGCAATAGCTAAGCTAGAATCACAGTTTGGGCCCAGATCAGTTGTCACCACAGAGTTTGGACTTGACTATAGTCAATGGTGAACAAAATGGGTGTTGATACACCAGACTTGCCTTTTGACTTTTGGAAATGAGACGGATGGAACTAAAGACAAAAAACCCAAACTAAGGTTCAGATGGAGGGGAGATGCAGAATTTGGCACCTAAGGATAAATCAACAGGAAAGCTACCCTTATACTTTAGAAAAGGAATTTAGGACCATCAAATGAAACATCACTGCTAAAAATCTCTTCCAAAAAAAGAAACAATGCTTTCTGTAAAGCAAACGGAAACATTTTATATCTTTTCACTAACATAACTTTAAACACAACCAATGTAGTCATAAAAAAATCATAATTTTGATGTATATATTTAATCACACAGAAAGCTGTTTACAATATGTTACAGAATGAAAATAAAATTACAAAATGAAATTTAAAATGATCACATCTTTTTATATATATATATATATATATATATATATATATATAGCTTGCAAATTGTTCTAAGCTATCAGGACCACACACACAAACACAAAGAAAAGCATTCTGAAAGGACATATACCAAAATGCTAAGAGTGGTAATTTTAAAAAAAAAAATTCAATAGAATTAGGAAATAGCACAAGTGTTTTTTGTTACATAGATGAATTGTATAATGCTGAATCAAGGCTTTCAGTGCACTAGTCACCAGAAAAGTGTACATTGTACCCAATAGGTAATTTTTTTATCCCCTTCCCCCCCTCTGTCAGTCTCCCTCCTTCTGTTTCTAATGTCCATTATACCACTTTATGAAACATATACCTATCATTTAACTCCCACTCATAAGTGAGAAAATGTGGTATTTGTTTTTCCATTTCTGAGATACTTCACTTAGAATAATGGTCTCCAGTTCTATCCAGGTTGCTGCAAAAGACATTATTTCATTCCTTTTTATACCCCATTTTCTTTATATAAGGAGTAGTAGGCCGGGCGCAGTGGCTCACGCCTGTAATCCTAACACTCTGGGAGGCCGAGGCAGGCGGATCGCTCAAGTTGAAGAGTTCTAAACCAGCCTGAGCAAGAGTGAGACCCCGTCTCTACTGAAAATAGAAAGAAATTAATTGGCCAACTAAAAATATATAGAAAAAATTAGCCAGACATGGTGGCACATGCCTGTAGTCCCAGGTACTTGGGAGGCTGAGGCAGAAGGATCGCTTGAGCCCAGGAGTTTGAGGCTGCTGTGAGCTAGGCTGACGCCACGGCACTGTAGCCCAGGCAACAGAGTGAGACTCTGTCTCAAAAAAAAAAAAAAAAAAAAGGAGTAGTAATATTTAGGTGGAAAGACCTGAAATTTTTTTAAAGCTTTTGCTTATTCCTACATGTTCCTTATCTTACATATTGCTACAACAGTCAAGCATGGCTTTCACAAATTTAAGAAAAATAATTTTTAAAAATTAAAAACAAAACACTGCATAATTTCAGCATTTTAAGGTTTTACTAGAGATTCATTCAATGTGTATTTAGCAACTTCTGTATCTATCAGGCATTAAGCTCCCTGCATGTGGTAGAGATCATCTGGCTAGGTTGGGAATATAAATCAAATAAACATTTTCTAAATACATTACTGTGCAAGCCATATAACAGTAGATCAACAGATCTCACATATGTTTGTATTACTGACCCTAATAATAATGATTGAGCTAATTCTCAGTTCATTAAATAAGGAGAAAAGTCTTTAGTGTCTTTCTCTTGACAGATGTTTTTTGCAAATTATTTCTGAATAAGAGTGAATGTGGGGACCTGTTCAGCTCAAAGGCAGCAAGAATTTGGACATTGTACAGGTGAAAATATATATGTATATATATTAATATATCACATGTGCTCTTTCTTGAACACCCAGATTGAGCCTTCTGGAAGGCAGCTAGTGCTAAAAGTGTGGGCAGCTTTAGATTCAGTCTAAATTCAATTCTTTACTCCACCACTGACTGTGCAATCTTAAGCAAGTTCTTTAACTTCTATAAGCCTCAGTTTACCCATTTATAAAACAGGGATAATTGTTTCATATCGTTACAGAAGAGATTAAATGAGAACTTGTATGTGAAGACATAATAAAGTCTCAAAATATTAGTAGAGTTTGTAAAACATGAGTCCCTTGAATATTAAACTCATGCACACATTCATTCTCAAATCATGGTAGGAGATGGGGGCGGGTCCTTGTAAAATGTAACACAAATGAAGGAAGCAAAGGGGACAAGCAGTCATGTCTTTAAGGAGGCCAGACAGAAAGGCATTTGCAACCAAATAGCACAGTCAAGAGTCTCAGGGCTTTTCTTTCCTTTACCCATGCCACAGTTAGTTGATGAAATAAAGGAGTGGGGTAAAAAGATGTAAAAAGAGGGAGACAATAACATAAACACCACTAGCACCACCGAAATTAAAGGCAGTAAGTTTCCATGAGTGGCACCCTTCCTAGTACAGAATCTGGCCAAGAGTAGACCATCCAAACATGTCTACTCTGCTAATGAGAGTGCAGATTGAGATAATCTTTCAAGAAGAAATTTTGCAATAAAATTCAAGAATCTTGTGTAAATTCAGTAATTCTCTATCTAGGAATATATTCTAAGTAGGGGGAAACTCAAAGATTTACTGAATATATGTCTTAAACAAGCATTTATAATTGGGAAAATGGAAATAATCTAATAGACAGTAGTAGAAAATTATTAATTATTAAATACATGCAATACATCCATATGGTGGAATATTATGCAATCACAAAAACTGATTCGGAGGCAAGAGCACAGAAGGAAATGCTTACTGTGAGCTGCGTCTTTCTTAGGGGTGCACACTTTTCAGCCAGAGCTCAGGCTCCCTTGTTTTCCCAGCATTCCTTTCTCTCTCCCTTTTTGTTTCCTACCACAACCCTTCATATACATCTTTTCTGCTTTTTTTACTCATTTATCTATCCTAGTAACAACCCCTACCTCCTTCCTCTTCTAATTAATTTCGATCAGTAGATACATTTTAAAGCAGTTTTTCATGACTTTGAAAACAAGGCAAAGATTGTGCATATATACATGCAGGCACATGCACTTGTACATGCAATGCCCATATAAAAATATGCAACTAACAAGCAACAGTGATAAACCCTGAGGAAGAACACAGGAAGACCAGAAAACTGGACTAAAGGGAGACCTCATTTCATGGTTATTCTTTGGTAATAATTTTAAATACTATGAACATCATCTTAGTCAATTTGGACTGCTATAACAAAAATCACAGATCAAGTGGCTTATAAACAGCAGGAATTTATTCTCTCACGGTTCCGGAGGCTGGGAAGTCTAAGATCAAGGCACTGGTAGAGTCAATGTCTGGTTAATTCCTGCTTTCTGGTTCACAGATGGCACCTTCTTGCTGTGTTCTTATATGATAAAAGAGATGCAGATCTCCCTCAAACCTCATTTATAAAAACACTAACCCTATTCATGAGGGCTCTATCCTCATGACCTAATCACCCCTCAAAGACCCCGACCTCCTAACACTATCATTTCAACATACAAATTTGAGGGGGACACAAATATTCAGTCTGTAGCAAACATGGACTATCCAGTCAATATAAAATAAATATATATCGCAAATGGTGGAATGTAGAACTAATCTGATAGAATGCGATCTTTTTCATATAAGCAAGGATGGACCCAGAAAAATGAAGTAATTTTTCCAAGGTCACACAATAAATTAGTGGAAGTTCCAATAATAGAAGGAAAAGGATCTAGCAGGAAAAGAAACAAATTTACTGACATTTAATTCCCTTCATAACCCTGAGAAAAAGGTTTTTAAAGATGAAGACACTGATGCTCAGAGACATCAAGTAACTTGCTTAAGGTCACACAGCTATTGAGCAGAAGCTCAGGTTCAAACTTGATTCTGCCCTCCAACTCCCTAGTCCCCACTTTCTGAATCTTTATGCTGCTCTGCCCCCTCCTTGTCCTGTCACCTGAATTCTGTGCTGTTCATCGGTTCCATGCTCTCCAAGACACGATCCTCTCATTTCTGTGAATTCACCCTTATTGATCTGTACCAACCCAAAGGGCAAAACTATAGATCCATCCAAACTTCATTTTTTCCAAATAGAAGATATTTTCCTAAAGAGAGCCTCATAAGTCAAAGCATTTTGAGAGCATTTCACATACTGTTTCTTCACAAAAAGTATTTACCATTTATAATTTTCTTTTAAACCAAAAGGCAACTCTGCCTCCTTTTACACAGCATCATTAGACTGTGGATTTATGAAACTGAGCTGTATGAACCCTTCCACACTTTACTGCAAGGTACATCAGTCAGGGCCCCAGAAGAAAACAGATGACACACTCAGACAAAATCATTAAAAATATATAATGAGGGAACTGTTTGCATGGGTTTAAGCAAAAGGGTATTTGAGAGAAACCACAGAGGGAAGGTCAAGCTCCCTGGGATAGCAACAGCAGGGAGACATTATGACCCATGGCATGAAGAGACAAGGGAGGGAGCAGTTACTGTACCCCAGTAGGAAATGGGCATTCTGTTACTGCCACTGCAGCCCAGCTGGGAGGAAGTTGGGAAATTAATACTACAGTATCACTCTCCTCCTACTTTCTGATTTCTTCTGTTGATTCTGCCATTGGTCTAACCCAGCCAAAAACCAAAGAGCCCATAAGGGAATGCCTGGCAGGATATGGAGTGAGGTGCCAAGGGGTAGAAAGTCGATCTGGAAAGGTATACAGAAAATTCCCCATATGGTAACACTCAGTGGTCATTTCCTCTGCTGACTGGCTGCTGTGTGACAGTAATCTGATCACTGACTTGTATACGAGCCTTTCTATGGTCCTGAAAAATTCTCCAGATCCTGAGCTGACCACCCTGAGCTGCAGACTTCTCCACCCTGGATTTAATAGCACGATTTGAAAACATGGAAATGATTGTGTGTGAAACAATTCCCAAATTCTGTCCATTATAATCTTGACATTTCCTGTAAGTTCTTCCACCTGGCATCACAAGTTTCCTTAAAGTCCAAGTCCCTGAAGCTCCACACCACTGTCTCAGGAGGCACCATGCTTCCTATTCTCTGTGTCCTAACACACTTCCCCTGCATATTCTGAAAAATTCTTCAAGAATTTCTCTGGTCATTTAGCCAAGACCATCTCAACAAAAAATTCTATACCTCCTACCTTCTTGCAAAATGTGATATTTAAAATTAGCCCTTAAAAAGTCACATGAAATTTCCGTAGACAGAATCAGATTTTAACATCCTAGGCCAGCTCTCATTTGAAATGAAATCTTCCAAAGCTTGAGGGAGGAAAAGTGAGCTATAATGGAGAGCAACCAGTATTAGAAATAAAGAGACTGGATCTTGTCACAGTTCTGCTACTGAACAGCTGAGTGACCTTAGGGAGGGTACATAAGCCTGAATCTATCCTCAGTAACATGAGGGAACTGAATTAAATGACCTTCAAGACCCACAAAATGTGAGTATTCTATAGTTTTAAGAATCTTTGGAAATTAAAGAACCCTGAAAATGGGGAGGATGCACCTATTTGAAAAGGAATTAAAATTTCCCACATGTAACCAGTGGAGCCTGAAACATCTCTGGGAGGAAAAAGGTTCCTTTCTTAAGTATTGCCCCTTTCTCAGGAGAATGAACTTTTACTCAAGGTTTTCTTCAGAGCAATTTTGACGTCCTTATTCCTCAGGCTATAGATCAGCGGGTTGAGCATGGGCACCACAGTGGTATAGAACAAAGAGGACACTTTGCCCTGGTTCATAGGTAAAAGAGAAGAGGGTTTGAGATACACGAATGCCCCCGACCCAAAGAAAAGAGAAACCGCAATAATGTGGGAGCTGCAGGTGCTGAAGGCTTTGGACCTGCCCTCGGTAGAACGAATGCGGAGGATGCTGGAGAGGATGAGGGCATAAGATATGAAGATGGTGACTGTGGGCACACCGATATCAATGCCCACAACAACAAAAACCACCAGCTCATTCATACGGGTGCTGGTGCAAGAGCGTTCGAGAAGGGGAAGGATGTCACACATGTAGTGGTTGACGAGGTCATTGGCACAGAAGGTCAGACTCACCATGCATGCTGTGTGGGCCGTGGCCCCAGCAAACCCCATCCCATAGACACCCAACAGAAGGAGCAAACACGCCTGGGGAGACATGGTGACCGTGTACAACAGTGGGTTACAGATGGCGACATAGCGGTCATATGCCATCGCTGATAGGATAAAGGACTCAGAGACGACAAAGAAAAGAAAGAAGAAGAGCTGAGTCATACACCCAGCATAGGAGATGATGTTCCTCTTTGAGACAAAACTCATCAGCATTTTGGGGGTGATAACACTGGAATAGCAGAAATCTATGAAGGACAAATTATAGAGGAAAAGGTACATAGGGGTGTGCAGGTGAGAGTTCAGCCCAATCAGGGTTATCAAGCCCAGGTTCCCCACCACGGTGACCACGTAGAAACCTAGAAACAGGCAGAAGAGGGGGATCTGGAGTTCTGGCTGGTCCGTTAAGCCCGCGAGGGTAAACTCTGTCACGGAGGAGGAGTTCCCAGCAGCCATTCTCCGTTAAGGCCTCTGTAGGGACAAGGGGAAAGAGCCATTTAGAGAGAGAGAGAGAGACCACTGCTACCTTCTCAGTCACCTCCCCCGTTCTCGAGAATCAGATGCACACAGAGAGGTTCTGAACTTCAGCAGAGGCCCCTTCCCGATGCCCCTGCTGTCCTCACGGCCTGGGTGACGCGGCCGCGGGAGCTCGCGCTGGAGGCGAGGGAGGACGCTCCTGGAAAAGACCCGCCAGGAAGAGACGCGCAGACCTTTACCTTGATCCCTTTGTTATGTCCTTCTAACTCCAGTTTCTGCTAACGTTTACAAACACTGGAGCCCATCTCTGGGAAAAGTCCTCTCAGAGGCCAGAGCCAGCCCAGCTGTGCCCAGACAGTCCACTTCATGGCCATGGGGACAGAGCAGAAGGGTGAGGGGTTCTCTCCCAGAGCTTTAGTATCCGAGGTTGGGGACATAGGACAAGTTCAGACCGCACACCCAGATTCAGCCACTCACCCTCTTCAGCCTGCAGCTTCAAGGGTGTACCTTTTGGTCCAGCTCGTATCTTCCTTTGTTCAGACAGACTGTCTGCAGAGCTGACAGATGAAAGACCTGCACAGAGCCCTCTGCTCCCCGCCCTGATTGCAGTACCAGAGCCTGGGCGGCCTCAGAACTCTTTCTGAGCCAGCGAACATACCTGATGGAGGGTTGCCCTGAGGCTTTTCTCCAGTTTGCAGAAGGGAGACAGCATTCCCACCTGTCATCAGTGACAGCTGGTGACAGGAGATAGAGCAGTTTTATTCTGAGTTTGGAGATCTGGGGACCTGATTAGAAGTAGAAAGCCAAAGTCCCTCTGGAATCAGAGCCCTAGTTATTATCTTTTTTAAAAAGGAATTTTTGCTTATACCCTTGATAATATTTCAACTGGCTTTTGGAAACATTAAAATATGTGTTCAATTAACATCTACTTAGTAATATGAAACACTGTGAAAAAATAAAGTTTATAAAATAAAATGCATCACTTATTAAACACTTAATGTATACCTAACACTTTTTCTCTCCTAGCAGAAAAAAAATAATTATACACTGACCTCAACATACCAGGATCCAATACCATTTTTCATTTAATATTTCATTTTAATTCTCCCCCAAATCCTATAAGCTGGGTTTTATCACCTCCATTTTAGAAATAAAGTAATGCCCACTAGGTTAAACTACAAAGGCCATATTAAACCTAGGTCCATCTTACTCCAGGTCTGGGGTTCTTGTGTTTTAGTTCCTCCCTGTGGGAGATAATGAAATGTATAGAGCACAATCCTTGCCTTCAAAGACCTGAGGATGTCTTGAAAAGGATGATAGAACACACCTAACTAAATATGCAAAAGAATGTAAGACAGAAAAGGCAAAAATAAAACATATGCCAGTTGGCAGAGAGCATTTGACATCACACTTACATTTCAGCTCATCACTGGAGTTGCACAGTACCCAGTCCAGAGGACAAACCAACCTGTCTTCGGAGGAATTTGAACTTGACAGTAAAGACTAATCCCCATAGGTTAAGAACAGTTTTCTCCAAAATTGCTAAATTGTTGAATATCTCCTCCATGGCCCTGTCCCTCGTCCTTGCTCCTTCCAGTATTACTCAGCTCTCCTCGGGCTCCCGGGCCCTCGTACTGAGACTGCAGGCCTTGAGGCCTGACTCTCCTTCCTCCCACTGGACATCTGTTTCTCTGCTTTGCTTCCTTTGCTCTTTTCCTGACTCTTCTCTCTCATAAAAAAAAGTTATCCTTTCTGTGTCCCAGCCTCTCAGACCCTTGCTTGAACTCAGTGACAGCTAATTCTCACTCTTGGAGCCCCACAGATTTGGATCAATATTAAAAAATCATTTCATCCTGTGGTTCATACACCTGGCTGCACACCTGAATTAGATGATTATACGCATACTAAAAGCACAGATCCTGCTGCCCAAGCCAGACATCATAAAGCAGAATCTCCAAGGTTGGGGTTTTATAATCTGTGTTTCTCTTCTAAGTCTGTCCCTGTTGACCTGTATATTTAGCCAGGCTTGGGATTCACTGATCTGATCCTTCCACCTTATATTTTCCAGAAAGAAAAATCAAGGCCCAACCAGTCACACAGCTGATTGGTGGTAGAAGTCTGGAATAAAACCTGGTCTCCCACATTTCAGTGACATTCTCTAGGAGAAGCTCACCTGGCCTTTAGTTTGGCTGGAATGCAAAGTACAAGTAAGGGACATAGTTGAGTATCAGGCCTGGAACAGCACCCCAGGTCCCTACTGGGGAGAGACATGAAGATTGTGATAGGAATCGTGTATGCAGTGTGAATCCATGGGATATAGTAAAAAAAAGTGACATGGCCAGAGCTGTGCTGAGGGTGACCAATTACTTTACTGGGCTATTGAGTACTGATGACATCATGCAATGTTCCCCCCAAGTGTTATGTTTAACTCATAATTCATGATGCCTTCACACAAAGCACCAGCAATATGGTAAGACACAAATTTTCAGAACAAGTAATAGGTAAATGGAACAAAAGGCCTAAGCTTTTTAGCACATTACAAATCACATAATGCTGGCCCTGCCTTGTAGCTGTGTTGTCTTCTGCCCACTATTCTGAACATTTTCACCAAGCCTTGAGTTCAGGTCCTATCACCAAGCTCTCTGTGTGGATATCTTTAATGCTTCATTTTATATAACGTGGGCTGGCTACTGTCACTGCATCAGCAAGCTGCATCTAGCTGAACTCAAACAGCACTGTTCCTTGGGTACCGCTATCTCCTGCCTTCAGCCTGAGTGCGTCTGTAGAATGTGGAGTGTCTGTGAGCATCCTCTCAGCCGGTGCTCGCACAAACCTGGAGTGTGAAGGAGTTAACACCCCTGGGAGCCAGTCGGTAAATGCTCCCCATTTCTGTATCTCTAGTAGCTCATTCCTCATAGTATCTCGAAGGGCCTCAGAAGGATTGATCCTAAATTTCCCATTAGGTAACCAATATCACACTCTTGGATTGTTTTTCCATCATCTCCTATTTCATGTTTCCTCTTCCCTGGAATCACTTTTAAAAATAAGTTGCCCGCACACAAGTCCTTGCCTCCAGCACAGAAACCCCAGCTAGGCTACCCCTAAAACAGTATTTGGAGCAGGTCTGAACAAAATATTGCTTACTCTGGCTAAGAGGAAGCAGCCTCACCTAGTGGAGTTTGAGTCCAGGTCAAGAAACTACATATGAACCACTAAATACATTAAGTACCTGCAATCCCACATTACAGAGAGTTTTTATGTCTCAAGCATGCCCTGTCAAAAAGCCAAAATGCCAGGAGTACTTTGTCCCTAGATCTCCTGCTGCTCTACTCACAACATATTACTGTCTCTGACCATCCCCATCCCCCTGTGAACTATGGCAGATGCTAGTGAGGTTTATTCACTTTCATATCCTTAGAACCAAATAGCTCACAAAATGTTCATTAATCTCTGATTCTCAATCTCCTCATCTGAAAATGGGGATAATGACGATAATCCACGGGGTTGTTGTAAGGCTTATGTTAAATCACGAAAGTGAAAGAGCCCAGCAGAGGGTGGCACGTGGAAGAGCCTTGATAAATGTTGAAATATACATAAAAGAAATATATCAAAACTGCAATGAGATATCACTTATCTCCGGTAAGAATGGCCTTTATCA
>VBSM01003227.1:1518928-1538708 GCA_008086735.1 Cheirogaleus medius | reverse complement strand
GTTTGATCTCATCTGCCCCCACTTGGATGCCCTTAATACCCCTCTCTTGCCTGACTGCTATAACTAGAACTTCGAGCACTATGTTGAATAGAAGAGGAGATAGTGGGCATCCTTGTCTACTTCCAGTTCAAAGAGAGAATGGTTTCAATTTTTCCCCATTCAGAATGATATTAGAGGTGGGTTTGTCATAAATGGATTAGATAATTTTAAGGTATGAGCCACCCATGCCTATTTTGTTAAGAGTTTTTATCATAAAGGTGTGTCGGACTTTGTCAAATGCTTTTTCTGCAACTATTGACAGAATCATATGGTTTTTGTTCTTGTTTTTATTTATGAGGTGAATTGCATTTATAGCCTTGCATATGTTGAACCAACCTTGCATCCCTGGAATCCCACCTGGTCATGGTGAATTATTTTTTTGATGTGCTGCTGAATTCTATTTGCTAAAATTTTGTTTAGGATTTTTGCATCTATATTCATGAGGGGTTTGTTTGTAATTTTCTTTTTTTCTTGTGTCCTTTCCTGGCTTTGGTATCAAGGTGATATTGGCTTTGTAGAATGAGTTAGGAAGGATACTATCCTTCTCAATGGTGTGGAATAGTTTCTGTAGTATAGGTATGAGTTCATCTTTGTATGTTTGGTAGAACTCTGAAGTGTAGCCATCTGGTCCAGGACTCAGACATTGGCCTAGGCAAAGAATTTTTGATGAAGACCCCCAAGGCAATCACCGCAGCATCAAAAATAAACAAATAGCATCTGATCAAGTTAAAAAGTTTCTGCACAGCCAAGGAAACTATCATTAGAGCAAATAGACAACCCACAGAATGGGAGAAAATATTTGCTTTCTACACTTCTGATAAAGGTCTAATAACAAGAATCTATCTAGAACACCAAAGAATTAACAAAACAAAAAAAAAATCAAACAACCCCATCAAGAAATGGGCAGCAGAAATGAACAGAAACGTCTCCAAGGAAGACAGAATAATGGCCTGAAAACATATAAAAAAATGCTCAACAACTCTAATCATCAGTGAAATGCAAATCACACCACAATGAGATACCACCGAACCCCAGTGAGAATGCCCTGTAGCAAGAAATCCCAAAATAACAAATGCTGGCAAGGATGTGGAGAAATAGGAACACTCTTACACTGCTGGTGGGACTGCAAATTAGTGCAACCTTTGTGGAAAAGAATTTGGAGATACCTCAAACAGCTAGAAATAGAAATACCATTCGACCCAACAATAGCATTGTTAGGCATCTACCCAAAAGAGCATAAGACATTCTATTTTAAAGACATCTGCACCCGAATGTTTATGGCAATACAATGCACTATTGCAAGAACATGGAAACAACCCAAGTGCCCGTCAATTCATGAGTGGATAATCAAAATTTGGTATATGTTCACAATGGAATGTTACTCAATTCTAAGAAATGACAGCGAGCTAGCACCGCTTATACTACCCTGGATTAAGCGTAAGCCCATTATCCAAAGTGAGGCAACACAAGATCAGGAAAATGGGCCCACATGTACTCACCATCAAATTGGTACTGACTGATTAAAACTATGGTGCTCAAATGGTGATAGTGTTCACTAGGGATTCAGGGGTAGGGAGGGTAGACCCACATCTTAGGGATGTGGTGAGCATTGTGGAGGGGAAGGGCATACATCTAACCCTTCCTAGGGAGAGGCAAAGATATAAAATGCAACCAAAATGTCAAAAATAAAAAAGAAACACATTTATTGGGTGTTGGGCAGGTGGGAGGCGGGAGGAGGGGATGGGTGTATACTTACATAATGAGTGCGATGCGCACCACCTGGAGGATGGACACCCTTGAAGCTCTGACTTGGGGGGGGTTGGGGGGAGGGGTGGCAAGGCAATATATGTAACCTTAACAATATTTGTACCCTCATAATACGAAGAAATCAAAAGAAAAAAATTTAAAGCTTCTGCACAGCCAAAGAAACTGTCAAGAGAGCAAACAGACAACCCACAGAATGGGAGAAAATTTTCCCAGGCTACACATCTGTTAAAGGGTTGATAACTAGAATCTATTTAGAACTCAGGAAAATCAGCAAGGAAAAATCAAACAACCCTATCAAAAAGTAGGCAAAGGACATGAACAGAAACTTTCCAAAAGAAGACAGAATAATGGCCAACAAACATATGAAGAAATGCTCAACATCTCTAATCATCAGGGAAATGCAAATTAAAACCACAATGAGATACCACTTATCTCCAGTGAGAATGGCATTTATTAACAAGTGCCAAAACAATAAATGTTGGTGTGGATGTGGAGAGATAGGAACACTCCTACACTGCTGGTGGGACTACAAACTAGTTCAGCCTCTGTGGAAAGCAATATGGAGATACCTTAAAGCGATACAAGTGACTGTACCATTTGATCCAGCAATCCCACTACTGGGCATATACCCAAAAGAACAAAAATCACTCTATGAAAAAGACTCGAATGTTTATAGCAGCACAATTCACAATTGCAAAGATGTGGAAACAACCCAGGTGCCCATCAATACATGAGTGGATTAATAAAATGTGGTATATGCATACCATGGAGTACTATTCAGCTATAAGAAACAACGGTGATATAGCACCTCTTGTATTTTCCTGGCTAGAGCTGAAACCCATTCTATTAAGTGAAGTATCTTAAGAATGGAAAAACAAGCACCACATGTACTCACAGCAAATTGGTATTGACTGATCAACACCTAAGTGGACATGTAGGAATAACATTTATCAGGTGTCAGGCAGGTGGGGGGAATGGGAATATACATACATAATGAGTGTGATGCGCACCAACTGGGGGATGGACACGATTGAGGCTCTGACTCAAGGGGGGAAAGGGGGCAAGGGCAGTATACGTAACGTTAACATTTGTACCCCTAAAATATGCTGAAAAAATAAACAAATGATAAATAAAAAGAAAAAAATGACAAATGCTGGTGAGGATGCGGAAAAAAAGGGAGCTCTTATATACACACTGTTGGTGGCAGTATAGCCACCTTGGAGAATAATATGGAAGCTCATCAAAAAACTACAAATAGAACTACCATATGATCCAACAATCCCACTACAGGGAATCTATCCAAAGGAAAGGAAGTCATTATATAGGAGAGATAGCTCCTGCACCACTGTGTTTACTGCAGCACTATTCACGATAGCTAAGATATGGAATCAATCTAGGTGTCAAAAAACAGATGAATGGATAAAGAAAATGTGGTACATATACACAAAGGAAATACCATTCAGCCATAAAAAAAGAATGAAATCCTGTCGTTCGTGGCAACAGGGATGGAACTGGAGGACATTATGTTAAATGAAATAATCCAGGCATAGAAAGTTAAACACCACATGTTCTCACTAATATGTGGAAGCTAAAAAAAAAGTTGATCTCATTGAAGTAAAAAATAAAACAGGGGATACTAGAAGCTGAGAAGGGGAGGGGGAGGGGAGGGATACGGAGAGATTTGTTAAAGGATACGAAATTATAGCTAGATAGGAAATTCTAGTGTTCTATACCACGTGGGATGACTATAGTTAACAATAATATATTATGTAGCTTCAAACTAGAAGGAGTATATTGACCATTCCCAAAAGAAAGAAATGATAAACAATTGAGATGATGGATAGGCTAATTACCCTGATCTGATTTCTATACCTTATACGTATCAAAACATCACTATGTACCCATGAATGTCAATTATTATTTGTCAATTTAAAAAACTTAAAAAGAAAAAATGATTATATATTTAAATACAGTTTAACTTACACACTCAGTACTGAACACAATGATAAATGCATATATTTTCATTAATATTTACTAATTTCAATAGTAAGAAATATGAATATGGTTCAATAAAAGACCAAATTTGAAAAATGATAAATTCAGGGATACAGGCATACATTAATTTTTTTCAAATGCTGAATAAATTTGTTGGAGGTTTTCTATAAATAGCTATGTGGTAAACTTATTTCCAAAAGATACATAAATAATGTAGATTATACATAACCTGTTTTGCCATAATTATTTTTGACATTTTAAATATGTTAATTTTGACATTGAACTAACAGTGAGGCTAGGCAATGTGTACCTATTGGGTGTGACTCCCAGGATCAAGATATTTACAGATTAAACGGAATCTCCTGATATTTTGAGGACTGAGAAAAGAAAGTTACTCATGACAGAAAGAGCTGCAAAGGCTTTTGAAGTTAGGAGCTTCCCAGAGATCAGTTTCATCATAGCCCACAGTTTGGGGTTCTTAAAATAGGAATCCATTTTTAAATGACATTCATCTCAGGAATATATGTGCTATAAAAATCTCCACTAGCACTAGCAATGTAAAATATATGGTTTCAAGGTGTGTTAAAGGCACATAATGTTCCCACACTATGCTAGAGAAGGAAAATGCAAGGAGATAGCATAGCATTATTTAAAGGCAATTTGATGGAGAGGAGGTTATTCTAGGCATTAGTGGGGATATCAGTTGATTTTAAAATTTTTAAATCACTAATCTTGTAGAAAGCAACAGACTTTCCTTGTTGGACAGATATGTCTCAGAAATCCTAATTATGGGATGGTGGAGGTGGAGGTTGTCTGCTATTTTTTAACATTTCTACAGGTCAGGAAAGCCACAAAACCTCTCTGTAAAATTTCTACATACTTTTTTAAAAGCTTTCTCTAGGGAACTTTTTCTAAAGACTAGTTTTAATCAAGATGCAATGTGATGTAGCTGAAGAAGTTAGGTTTATGTTTCTAAAGATGTAGTTGTATGGCCTTGGAAAAGTCAGACGTTTTCTAATCTGAGATTTCCTCTTCTTAAACAGAAATATCAAACCTGACATATATACCTTATGATGTTATATACATCACACCAAATGGCTTCTTCTCTGCCCATTATTAAATATTGAAGTTCCTCAAATTTCCAACCTCACCTTTCTTTTTTTATATTTCCTCTTATTATGGGGGTACAAGTATTGTTGGGGATACATATATTGCCCCTGCCACCCCTCCCCCCCCGCCGTGCCAGAGCTTCCAGCGTGTCCAACCCTCAGGTGGTGCACACCTCACCCATTATGTCCATATAAAGCTTTCTCCTCCTCCCCCCTCCCACTAGTCCAACCTCACCTTTCTTATCTCCACATCTCATAGAATTTCCTAGAGTGATTCCATTCACTCTTACGGTTTGCATATCATCTATTGTGTTTATTACAGGCTAATCACCTTAAGTATTCACTTGCTGAAAGGACTTACAAGACTCAAGTAATTTGTACTCACAGAACAGGTAAAATATACAATGCAGCAACAGTAGGAAAAAGATATGCATTGAGAGGGATCCAGAGATCTCCAGAGCAGGCTTTTGTGCCATCTCACCACTAGGTTGCTTGTCTTGAACCATCACCAACATATATGGAAAGCTTTTCGGTACCAAGAAGACCATAGTCTGCTACTCTTACAATGAGCTGGTTATGTAGGCAGTTTGCCTATATGACCAACCTGAACTGTTGAAACCCCCAGGCTCTGCTAAAACCAGGTGCAATTATTTTTATTATTGAATTATTATGATCCAATGACTATGTCTAGACAATGTCGGAAAGCTTGTATTTCCTGTCCCCCAAACAGCTCATGGACCCATGGTTATAGAAGAGCATTTATCTTTAATAAATATATTTCATAATATTGGCCAATGGTCAATACCATGCCCCAGGAAGCTCTGGAGCTAAACATGCTATAAATCCATACTGGCTGAGATTAGTCCATACTATACAATTAATAGCTTCCAAATGTATATGTCTAGCCCAGACTTACATCCTGTATCATCAACAGACTATCAGGCATCTCCACTTGAAGCTCTCACAGGCACCTAACACTCAACCCTGTGGAATACATTATCTTCTCCCTAAGATATTCTCCTTCTCCTATTTTCTCTGCCTTCGGAAGACATCACTTTCTAAGCCCAAAATCTGAATGTGTTTCTCCTTCTTTCTCACCTTGTACAATCCAATCAGTCACCATATCCTCTGGGAAGATACTTTTTCATATGCCAATTCAAATTGCCAGATGACAGATTTATCAAAGTTACTTCTTTTGATTATTTAGCATTAGTTCCCTTTTTATTTCTTATTAGGGACATTTTCTAAACATACACAAAACTTATACTACAGTGTAACAAACCTCCATATATCTATCACCCAGTGTCAACAGTCATCCTCATTTTAACAGTCTTCTTTTATATATTTCTACATAATTTGTGGCCAAATTATTTTAAAGCAAATCCTAGATACAATGTTATTTCAAACAAAGATACTTCAGCATGCATTTCTAATACATGCGCCTGTTTTTCCTCTCACATAATCACAATACCAGTAAGTAGACTGATTTTTAATGAACTGGAGGAGAATGTGAGGCAGAGAAAGGGATAAAATCATATGCCCATCACGTGATAAGCACTCATTATTATTAATTTCTCAAGTTTAAGAACATATTTCACTCAAACATATTCCCCTAGAACATATTATCCTCAAACTTATTTTTGTTAAAGTTAAATTTGGTAAACATTTCTTTCATAAAGTTTTATTATTCAAATGATGATCTTGCCTTCCTAGCTTTCTATCTTTTTGTCTTTTTGTTTTTCTTTATCATAGATTTTCTCAACTTTATCTTTCAATCCTTCTATTTAAACTTAGTTTTTATTTTGGCTATACAATTTTTAGTTTTTGAGAGCATTTTTCTTAATTTTTCCTATTCCTTTCTGTTTTTGTTTTGAGAATGCAATGAGTCTATATCCAGAAATAAAATTTAAAGGCAGATTTTAAACTATGCAAACACCTAAGGACATCCAGCTACCAACTTTTACCCATTCTGAATCACCATATTTCATATAATCCTCCAGATTTGATGGAAGATGGCTTTTCCACTCAGAGTCATCCTTCTTTGCCTACTCATATTTTAAAATCAATATCTAGTGGATGAAAATGATCCCATTTGTCATCTAACCCAATCATCCATCTTGTCCAGAAATCTATGATCCTCAGCTCCTTGTTTATTACTCAACAACAGCACCCAGTGAATTCTATCAAAGCATTTTTCAGAAGGAAGTTTAGCACATGTGTGCATATGTGTGTATGTGCGTTTGTCTTCTATTCATTAAATATCAAAGAAGAATTAAAGATAAGTTATCAGGAGAGGTCACAAAAGCAAAATGATAACAATTATATCTGCACACCAGAATTTAATGTGCTTTTTTGTTTTACTTGCCTTCGTTTCTTTCCAGCTAACTTTGGCATCTACCTATAATGTCTGTCAGTTATATGTCTTCTGTGCCTTATGCATAGGTTGACACTAAAAGTTGAAAATAATATATACACACACACACACATATATATACACATATATATACATAGAAATCAACAGCATAAAAATAGAGGGAAGAAAAGGCAATGAAAAATGTTGATATTATTCAGGAAGATCAAGTAGAGTGACAAGGCCAAGGATAGACAGAAGCCTAGAGAGAGCACACAAAGGAGGGGGAGCCAGTGAAGTGTGTTTTCCACTCAAACACAATCTACGAAATCTCCATATTCTGTTTCTAGATCCACTGGTCCTAGTTCTCATCTGAGATTAATGTTGTCTGGGCTGCTCTGGCCACCAAAGGTAGAAGAGAAGATTTTCCTTATTTCTTGTGTTACATGCAAATTAAACTATGTCGTCCCTAGCTTAATTATACCAACTCTTCAATATACAAAATTAACAACCAAAATGGACACAATCTCTTGCTCTTGATATGACCTTTCTATCCAGCCCAGAATCACAAACATTGATTTCAAACCAAAACTTGACTTACCAGCTATGATTTAAAAAAAAAAAAAGCCTGTCAATCATTAGTTGGTTACCATATGCAAAGCAAAGCTATTTATTTGGCATAGATAATCAGAGAGCTACATCTCTTTCTTTTTATCTTTTTATTTAATGCTTAATATATGTGCCATATATATACATAGCTTTGCATAAATCCAAGTACATATGTGACTTTTTGTGAATGTGTGCATGTGGTATAAGGCCTAAAATTAAGGCCCAACATTATGTGATGCCTGCATGTGGGGGAAATCAGCAGGGCCTCAAATGGCCTAAGTGCTAAGTTCCCTTTCCCACTCTGGTCCCACTGATAAGATGACCCAGCCAAACAACCCACCTTATCATGGGGACCAGGCAGAGATGCTGCTTATCCCAGAGTATCCCAGAGTTTCAGTTCCCTGACAGCCCACAGAATTATTCAAATAAACCAATCACATCCTCCCATGAAAACCAGGAGCACCCTACCCTCTTGATACGAGAAAGCCTACTTCCCACAGCCCCTGGTTATTCACTCTGCTCCTGAGTCCACCCGCCGTGTAGCCCTGTGTGGTGTAGTGTTCTCCTCCCCTGGTGATAAGTGTATGTGAATAATAAACTGTGTCAACTCATCTGTCCATGCCAGGTGTTGCGTGTTCCGCTATCCTGAAAACAACAAGCTGGGAATCCCTCCCTCTCAAATGGGGTGAATGGAAGATGATTAAAATAGTGCAGCCTTTTTGGAAACTGTTTTTTGAGGACATACTGCTCACAGCACAGATATTATAGATGTATCTAGAACAAGGAAGTTCTTCTCTGACCCTCTTAATGGCTGGCTGCTTTTACCCAAGCTCCGTTAATGCTGACATCTTCAGATTTTTCCTAAAATGAGGTTCATGTTAAAAAACAATGCTTTCACCCAATTTATGCCCCCTGCTTCCATTGTTATCTAACTTGCCCCCAAATTTGTGGAGGCCCCTACTCCATTGGACAAAAGAGCTACAAATTCAGGGGAAAATTAAATATAAATCCAAATGCCTAGATGACAGCCCGCATTTGAACAGCATATTAAAATTTGAAAAATATTTCCATTTATACTACACCTAAAACAACCATGAATTTATGATTTCTCTTTTTATTGTACAGATAAGGAAATTGACTTGCCACTCTTTAAAAGATAAAACTGAGATCCAATGGCTAGTCCTCTAAATACACATGCCAGGCTCAATCAACCACAACACACTGCCATTGCTGGATTTGGAATTATGCAGGGTTTTTTTTTTCTTATACCATGGCATGTATTTGAGGCCAGATGAAAAGGGAAAAATAATATCTGAAGTAAAGTACATTAGCAAACTCAGCTAACAAAACAGGCTGGTTTTTACCTCTTATACTATTTGAAAAGTTGAAGCCCAAAAGTTCTCAATTTTGGCTGCATAGTTAAATCACTCGAAGCTCTTTATAAATTCTCATTTCCAGGCCACACTATAACTTTATTAAATCAGAAATTTTGATAAGAATTTAACTTTAAACAGCAGTAACTGCTAAGTCTCCTCAAGTGATTCCGATGTGCAACCAAGGTTGAGAGGTCAACGCTCCAGGTCTTGACCCCTTTTCCTCTCACATTCTTGATTTCTGAAATCTAGAAGAACCCGGTTGGTTCGACTGAAAAGAGTGAGCCAGGGCTACTAAGCAAGGGCATATGGTCATGCCTGGCTTCAACATTCAAATGCACGTACGACCTTTTATAGGGCTCTGATCTCCCATCCCTACAGAATCCTACCCAGTGGAGAATGGCTGCAGAAAATCACTCTACAGTGACAGAATTCATTCTAGGGGGATTAACAAACCACCAGATCTCCAGCTCCCTCTCTTCCTCCTCTTCCTTGGGATCTACTTGATCACCATGCTGGGGAACCTGGCACGATCACCCTTATTTGTCTGAACTCTCAACTTCACACCCCCATGTACTACTTCCTCAGACATTTGTCACTCTTAGACCTCTGCTACTCTCTATCATTGCCCCTAAAATGCTGGTGAACTTTGTGTCAGAAAATAACATCATCTCCTATGCAGGGTGCATGTCACAGCTCTACTTCTTCCTTGTTTTTGTCATTACTGAGTACTACATGCTGACGGTGATGGCCTATGACCACTATGTCGCCATCTGCCGCCCTTTGCTTTACAACATCATCATGTCTCATCCCATCTGCTCCCTGCTGGTGGCAATGGTCTACACCATGGGACTCACTGGGCTCCACAATAGAGACTGGCCTCATGTTAAAACTGCCTTACTGTGAGCTCCTCATCAGTCACTACCTCTGTGACATCCTCCCTCTCATGAAGCTCTCCTGCTCTAGCACCTATGATGACAGTCTTCCTTCTGGCTGGATTCAACATCATAGTCACCAGCGTAACAGTCCTTGTTTCCTACTCTTTCATCCTCCGCATTAGCACCACGGACGGTCATTAGGTCCAAAGCCCTCAGCACCTGCAGCTCCCACCTTGCAGCTGTGGGATGTTCTATGGCTCGACTGCATTCATGTACTTAAACCCTCCACAGCCAGTTCCCTAACCCAGGAGAAGGTGGTCTCTGTTCTACACCATGGTAATTCCCAGGCTGACTCCCTGGTCTACAGCCTGAGGAACAGGAGGTAAAGGCTGTTGTGCAGAAAACACTGAGGAGACAGTTTTGTTGTGGATCAAATTATTTATCTATTTATCTTGGGCTAATAATCAACCCAATGGGATGTTAATATAGGAGAGAAGCCAAGCCCTCTGGAGGTTTACAAAACCACAGGTGGGGAGAGAGGGCTTTTCCACAGGACTTTCTTTCCAATTCTCTATTAGTCCTACTTTGAGGGATCCTCTCAGATGCATTCCAACTGTTCCTAAGGGCTCCCTCCCACACTCTTCTACTGTCTCTCCGTGTGAGGATATTCGTCATCTTAGAAATCATATGAGTGTCCGCTGTGGGACTGCACTCATCTCCGATGGCTTCCTGTGACTTGTGGTAGAAGAAGGAAACTTCCATCAGAGATACAGAAGGTTTCTTTCCCTCCTCTATTCAGAGGACATACTCCTGGGAGTCCAGGAGAAAATTATCCTTCTCAGTCCTCTGCCCTGGTTCTGTCCAGATGTGCCTTATATATACTGACCTCAAACACCCACCCCACCCCACTGCCCTAATCAGTCCTTCCTCTCCCTTCTTTCTCTCCCTTCACTATTCTCCAAGCTCCTACAATCAATTCCCACATTTCTGCACAGTCTTTTCCAGGTTGTACCTTCAAAAAAATTCCTTTAATAATGTTAAAGAAAAATTTATCCCAAACATGGAAAAATGTAAATAGATGATTGATTCTTAGATATCAAGTTAGATCATTTTCCAAAATACCTGATTGACTCTAATATGACACTCTTGGAGAATATCACGAGATATCTGACTAACAATTCATAACTGATGAAGGGGCAGACATTTTATAACCATTCAAGGTGAAAATTTTGCATAAATTGATGTCATTACAATCTGTATACCTTAATAGAGGAGTTAACCCTAAAAGGAATATGATTTTATTGTCCTGTAGGACATTAACCTATATCTAACATACAATCTTATTTCAGCATCCTTTTTCTAACTACTTACATGTATGTGTTTGACTTTATACATATTAATATAAAATATAAAATCATGTGTGTGTGTCCCCATCTTTCAAATGCTCTTCGAACCAGCTTCATTTTCTTCCTGCTGGTTGCCTCAATTAATGAAATATAATTTTGATATGTGCTAATAACAAGCAAATATTAAGAGTCAAGTTTTTTCAAATTAATAGTAATAATGTCAATAGTTAATATATATTGAATGCTTAATATAAGCCATATACTTACTAAATGTTTATATACTTTATCTTATTTAATTCTTAGTGAAATAGATTCTATTATTATACTAATTTTACAAATGAGAAAACTAAAATTTATAAAGATTGACAACTTTCTAGAATTAACAGAAGTGAAGGAAGCAAATCCAAATTGTCTTATTCTAGTGACCAAATTCATAGCCAATGATAATCCCTTTTCCTTGAGCTTGTAATTTCTCTATACATTGACCTAATGGTTTTGCCATGAACATGCATTTCAAATTTCAATGCTTCTTTAAGAATAACTTCCTGAGGTCCCTCCTTCCACTGTCTTCCCCCATCTTCCTCCCTTTAAAGACAGCTTCCTCCATACACTCAGGGAAAGTGTACACTTCACTGTACAGTCTTACATCCTATCCAGAAAATTAGTATCCAACCCTGGGGATATATTTCTACATGCCTCTGCCTCCCCTATCATCCTGACTCAGCAAGTTCAAACCCACAGGTCAACACTGATGTGGCCCACATTTAAAGAAAGAGCTGACACTTGTACTATGCTGTACATTTTAAATCCAATGCATTTCATTTTTTTATCAATGCTCACAATCCTGGAAGAGTGTACTATTTTCCTATTTTGCAAAAAAGAAAACTGGGGCATATATAACTTCTATAACTCCAGTGGGAGTCTTCAAATGTCAAACTTCATTACCTTTCCAATATTCTACGCTGCCATACTTTCCCCCACTTTTTCCAGAAGACTTTTGTTTATAAAAGAAAATTCTAACAATGAGATTGAAACACTTTGGAAAAAGACCAGGCCAGGGAGATAAAGTTTGTACCAAATGCAGGGCAATTTGGGGAAATTAATCAGGGGCCAGGACTAAACATCTCTGGGACAAAGAGTACTATGAAAGGAAGTAGTCCTAGCTGAGTCTTGTACCTCTAATCCCATCCCAAACAACAAAATGAAAGCCCTGAATGCATTTTTTTAAAAATCAAGCCAAATTCCATGTCAATTAAATGGGTAGCCTGACCCCAAAGTACACCCCCTCCCCACCACCTCCCACTCCTCAATGAGAGAGCAACATAAAACCACAGGGATCCACCCACTCAGGGACAACCCAGGGAGAGCAGCCTGGTACCAGTCCCAGGTGAAGTTCAACATCTGTATCCTCCACCAGCAAGGGCCTACTTCAGGGCAAACTTCCCTGTAATTACCAGTGTTCTGGCCCACAGCCTGGCAAGTTACAGTAGTCCCTTCTTATCCGAGGTTTCACTTTCAGTTACCCATAGTCAACTGAGGTCAGAAAGTAGGTGAGTACAGCACAGTAAGATATTTCGAGAAAGAGACCACATTCACATAACTTTATTACTATATGTTGTTATAATTGTTCTATTTTACTATTTATTGCTGTTAATCTTTTGCTTTGCCTAATTTATAAGTTAAACTTTACCATATGTATGTATGTATAGGCAAAAATGTAGTATATATAGGGTTCAGTACTATCTGTGATTTCAGGCCTCCCTGAATGTATTCCCTGCAGATAAGGGGGGTTACTGTATTTAGAGAATTATCTTCTGCTCTTAGCACAAAAACTCCAAGACTGTAACTGCAGACACTCTCTCCTCAGAGCCAGCTGCCTGAAACCATCGTGTCCTCACTCTGCCTCTCCTGGGCTTCCATCCTGATGGCTCTGCATGCTGACACTCAGCAATATCATGTCTCTTGCACATGCAGTTGCAGAATGCATGTTCTCAAGTGTTCTGCTCACTCACCACACAGGCCCCACCTCCAGGGGCTGAGCCTGGAGTGGCCCCTGGGTCGGATGGTCATATTCACAGTCACAGGCTTCCCCTTGTTGCTGACGTCTCGGTGTTGCTAGGGAGTTGCTGCCATGGTCCACATTTGAAATGTAACCCACAGTTTGAAAAGTCCTTGTCTGAAACATGTATTTTTGAAGACCAAAAAGGAAGAGACAAAAAAAAAATGTGAGAAGGTTTAGCTTGAATTATCATCATCTCCATAATTGTTTAATGGGGAAAAACCTAGAAATAAGATATTTTATCTTTAGATTAGTTTTTATTACCTTGAAAAATATAATTTTAAATCAAGTGGGTCTTGTTATTTAGGGCACAATAATCTTTTCATGGCTCAGACCTTCAGAAGTTCTTAAGCAAGGCAATTATCTCTCTGAGCTGCTTTCCACTCTCTGTCTCCAAAGCTCTGACTAGACGTTCTCAGTGCCTGACACTGCCTGGTGCATAGTATGTGCCTGATAAATATTCTTTCTACTTTTCTTTCTACTTTTTTTTTATCTCCTTATGAACTTCATGCAAACCACTATTATATGTATTATTTGGGGCTCTCAACTTGTCCAGCCACTATAAAATCCCTATTGAAGAGAATATGGCAGAGCACAGAGGATTCTTAGGACTACTCCGTATGATACTATAATGGTGGCTACATGTCATTATAAGTTTGTCCAAACCCACAGAAAGTACAACACCCAGAGGAGACCCTAACATAAACTATAGACCCTGGTGATAATGACGTGTCAGTGTAGGTTTATCAATGACGACAAATGTACCACTCTTGTGGGGGATGATGATAGCAGGGGAGGCTGTGTCTGTGCAGGGGAAAGGGGCATTTGGGAAATCTCTGAGCCTCCCTTTCAATTTAGTTGTGATCTAAAACTACTCTGAAAAAAAGTAAGCCTTAAAACAGAGAGAAAGAGAGAATGTGGAACCTCTGGGAGCTGGGAGACCTGCCCTCTTTTTTCTAGTGATGCTATTTGCTTGCTAAGTTATCCACAGGGGGAGCCTCAATCCTATGTCACCTGTTTCATCACCATGAAATGGGGGAAAGCATCAGCTCCTCTAATTTTCCTTCTGGGAATTGACGATGGGAAAAACTAAAGTCAAATGCTTTCTCGCTGCTCCCATTTCTTTCCTTCAACACCACCCCCAAACCTATACCCCTCTCCTCTATCTAGGCCCAAAACCCAGGTAATAAATCCTCCAAAAGATGTCACCTTTCCCAGGAAGTAGACATCAGCATCAAACTGCAGGAGCCCAGCGCTGAAATGCAGGTTAGTAGACGCTGCTAGCTGCTGAGAGAAGAACTTTTGCAAAGAGAAGAACTTCCAGACCAGAAGCCTGAGTCAGCACATTTGGTTGGCCTGAGGCAAACAGGAGAGTGCTGTCCCCATTTCTTCCATGGCACAGCAGGGCCGACCAGAAAGCCTGGGCACAGGAGGGGGCGGACAGTGCCTGCCAAATGTAAAAATCTGGAAAGAGGTGAAGTGCGACATCCAGAGAACTCCTGGATGATTGTGTCCCAGCTCCCATTCTCCATTCCGGCAGAGAACTGGCTGAGAAGAGTGTTCCTGTTCCAGGGCTTCCTGTCAGGAGTTCTTTCCTGGCAACTTCAGTAAGAAGCAGACTGCTGGAACTTCCCAGCTACCACATACCTGGGGAGACTTTCGAATACAAGATGACAAGTCCCCATCCCCTGTGTTAGAGTTTTCTGCCTAAAGATTCTTCTGCCAATAGACAGACATTCATTGTTTCATCTGAGTTTCTTCTATTCATGTTGTAACCTTTCTGCAAATGCTTGATGATCCTTGGGTGTTCTCTTGAAACTAAGAATATTCTTAGTTGATAGGCCATTCAGTGGACATGGGCCACACGTGGAAACTGGAGGACTTCCCTCTTGTGTGGTCCATATGAACTATTTTTTGGAGGAACACCAAGTTTAGTATCTGTAGGTCTTTCTCATAGGCTGATCAGTTTCACCGGAAAGGAGACCCCAATATCCTAATTTAAGAGGTGGAGGGAAAGTGTCCTTAATAATGATGCTGCCAACATTCAGAAAGTTCAGTGGTGAGCTCTAAGAATTGCACGTAATCCCTGTCTTTTCAATTCAGTCCCCCTGCCCGTGGCTGTGCCTGGTCCAGGGCTCCTCTGGTTCAAAGTCTCCAAGAGTAAACTTTAAGCATCCTGCAAAACTGGGGGAGGTACTCCCTAGCCTTTAGGGCAATCATTTTGGAAGTCTCATCTGGAAGTCTGTGGCCTTGCTGCGTGAGTCATTTGTGCCGCATTGGGAGGAAAAACCAACCCTCAGAGGCCTGCGTGCTGCTGGGAGGGCAGCAGGTCCCAGGGCAAGGGACGGAGAATCCCAGTCATGAGTCTGCTCATGGGTCCAATATCTCCTCTACTCAGAGAATCCCTTCCGGTTTCAATTTTGAACGTGCTAAGAAGATGTTAATATTATGAGAAAATGGCCTCCTCTTTTAGCATAAAGACTTTTTTACTCAATGCTTTTTCTACTCTTTTAAGAGTTTCACCAAATGTAAAGCAATAGCCAAGGAAAGGCACAAAAGTCATTATCTCTGTTCACTAGAGTATTAAATAAAACTCCTTTCTTTCATTTACTCATTTATTCATGGCAGCCATTTCTGGCCAGAGAGAGCAGTTTGAAATTCAGAAAAACTTCTTCTAGTTCAGCATGCATTAAAGTGCAAGATTAAAAGAAAATAAAAAGCATAATTTTGGTACATGACTAAGCTGCCAGGAAAGGAAGTTCCTTGGGCAAAAGAGACAAGAAGGCAGGAATCATGTGAGAAAAGTAAAGCTGAAACCTGTCCTTGCCCCCAGGCACCTGCCAAGACCAAGTGTCCATCCATACCTGAGGGACCAAGAGCAAAGCCTGGGCCCAAGCAGGCTTCGTTCCCAGCGAGTGAAGTAGAAAACACCGGCCCTATGCGGTGACATGGGCAGAATACAGCTCTTTTCAGCCATGACTCTAGAGGAAGCAGGCAATGCAAAACCATCTCCTCCAGCAATTCCCAATCACAAGCCTGCACTCAGGTGTACTGGGGTGTATTTACACATGTGGCCTGAAAGCCCCAAGCAAGAGTTTCCAAAAATGAAAGCTTTTAATAACGGAAGAAATCAGACTGAATTTCTTCAATCAGGAAGTGAAATTCAGGCAGATTCTTGGAGGATAAGAATACTTGTCCTCCTATTTGGGGGAACCTTCCCTTCCGTGAGTCTTGACTGAATCTCCGCACGATGGAAGCAGCCCCCACAGAACACAGGACCCAGCCTCAGCCGCTCAGGCCTTTCCACACAGGGCCATGTCTCTGGAGGAACTGAGAGTTCCTAACGGCGAAGGCAGAGGCGACGCGTTCCAGCGACTGGCTCTGGTGTGTGGTGAGATTGGGGGTGCCGCCAGCAGTGCTCAGCTGCCTGTGGAGGTGGCGCTGGCCGTGCCGCCAGCATCCCAACAGATAGCTTCTGCAATGTGACTTGGCTGCTTGCAGCTGCCCACCTTCTCCTGAATCCTGCCTGTTCCCAAACCGAACTCCCTTCTTGCTGAAGTTAAGCAGTGCCAGGTACAATCATTTGTGCCTATGCACCACGCCTGGTTATAATAGAAGTTGGCCAGATGGAGGGCTGAGGAAGGTGGTGGGAGGAGTGAGCTCCCAGGCTGTGTGGACACAGCTCTTTCGCATCTGTGACCTCTGACACACCTGTCCACCGTCACCTGAGCATTGGACAACAGACCTTCTTCTCGCTTCCCACAAAGAATTGTACTCTTGGTAGTGTTTGGGGAAAAAGAATGAAAAAAAAAATCAGATTCTAAAGACTGCCATGCTCACACCTAAAATCCTTTGTGGGATTCTTAAGCCCCTTTTCTTACAATGGCCATTTCCTTTCTTTTTTTTCAAATGGACACACATATATTCCTGCATTCTGGGTAAAACATACATAAAATGCAGAAATTTCAAGTGTCCAAATCAGTGTGTGCCCAGCTCAAGATACAGAATATTTCCAACACACTAGAAGATTCCTTCATCCCCTTTCCTGTCAATAGCACCCACGTCCCACCCCTAGAAAGATCCATTTTCTATCTTCTATAACTTTAAATTAGTTTTGCCCATTCTTGGTATATATAGAGCCATTTAATACACAGTTTTTTCTGTCTGGCTCACGATGTCTATGAGATTCATCTACTTTGTGTGTTGCTGGGGGTTCATTCCTTTTTATCGCTGTGTATTATACTGTTGTATAAATATGTAATTTATTTATCCATCTCATGTTGATCACAACGTGCAATTCTTAAAAGAATAAGCCAAACTTTGATGAATCAGTGATGGTGGCAGAAACATAAACCGGGTTCACTTTTTATACAGATATATACTGAATATGTATATCAACTGAACCTTTTCTGGGCAGTTTTATAAAATAATAGCCAACAATAAATCCCCCAAATTTGTTAATGCTTATTAACTCTAATGCATAGTTATTAATTTAATGTTTAATTAACATAAATGTAGTTGACATTTAGATTTTGAGTGGTCGATGTTATGACAGGTCTATTTTTCATGGGTTGTTTTACAGAAGATGCATGTCTATTGAGGTCCTAGGAAACCAATATAGGAAGTAACTTATTGTCTGTATTATAAAACTGGGAACCTGATTTTAATTGTAAAATAATTATTGTTTATTATATATGATGTATCATTCTGTTCTGTGACAGATTATTGATCATATGTTAATATTTGACTCTAAATTTTCATTCAGAAACCATGTCCCATTATAACATTGTTACCATGGAAATACATGGTCAGGTTCATGATACCCTGAGGATGTACTGCTATGAGTCCTGAATGATAAGTAGAAGCTGACCAGCAGGGGAGAGGGCAGGTCACTCCAGGCAGCAGCATCAGTGAAAACAAAGACCAAAGTCCCAGTAAAGCCCTAAGTTTTGGGGGAAAGGCAAGTGATATTAAGAGAGAAATTACTAGGTATATAAAAGGGAATATGATATTATTGAGAGGGGAAGGGAATAATTAATCGGTCTCCATTCAGCACTGTGAGGGGAGAGCTAATGGAGAACTAAGACACAGAAACCAGATAGAAGGAGATCAGAAGATCAGCTTTTAATGTAGATAAATTTCATTGGAAGATGGAGCTTAGATCTGCAACCATGACAGAGTTCTCTAATTCCTTCTAACTCCACGCAGAAATTTTACAAACCCAAGTATAAGCAAAGCTAGAAAACTTCAGGCCTCTCCTACAAAAGGGGAGACAGAACACATCATATGCTCTATTTGATCTCTCAGTCCCAGCAGTCAGGAGCATTCTCCCATGCAGAAGAATGAAAAAGAAAGTGTGAGCAAAAAAATAATTATTCCTATTCTTTGTCCTCCTGGAGCATGGAAAGATAGGTGCTCAGTCAAGGAGAATCTGCTTTTAACCAAAGAAGATTAGCCCATTCACAGGAATTATTTGCACAAAGATACATTTCTTTTTATAGACCAACATAGAAATATGTTTCTCATATATGTGCATAGACACATACTAAAAACTTGTTCTCAAAGTTCCATAAATATAATTCAAATCTCTTTAATACAAAATATTTAATTTTTTAAAGTCTCAAAGAAGTAACCAGAAAGCTTAAAAATACAGCTTCCCCTTAATACATTTGTTTTCTTGTACTAATCAGTGACGTGCCCCACAATCTGGGAGCCCAGTATATCTGGGTACAATTTTTTAGATAAATAAACAAAATGTTTTTCAAATCAAGAAGAATTCAGAGACACCCTGCCCTATTTGGGAGCTGTATTAGGAGTCTGCTCTCCCGTGCCACACATAACTTTGAGAAGAGAAAGAGAAACACTGCTCTGAGGGTATTGACCGGCACTCCAGAGTTAGAATGAGATTCCCCAATTTAGAGCTTGGGCCAGAAACTCTGCTCTGCCATTCTTTGCGTGCACAAGCAGGGAAGAGAGATATGTAACTGCTGATCATAATCTTCATCTTTCCTTTGTACTTCTGTCCTATGGCCTGGTGAAATAGGTAAGTATCCCAAGCCTGCCAGACAAAGTCTAGGAAAATTGATCTGGTTCACCAGCCGGTCCCTCTTATGCAGAGTCTACAGAGCAGAGCAAACCCACACGATTTACAAAGTTGTAGGTAGGAGGTCCGAAAGTCACAAGAGATACTGCAGGACTTTAGAGGCGCCACTGCCACCTGTAGGCTGGAGTGGTAAGGAGAGCTGTGTGGGAGGG
>VBSM01003227.1:1504372-1518828 GCA_008086735.1 Cheirogaleus medius | reverse complement strand
CCAGGAGGGTGGGGTCTGTTGAAAACTGCCAGTGTTTGTCAGAAATGGAATAGGCCCAGGGTAAGTGGGACAGAGTCCGTGGTTTCAGCTCTAAATGTCTGGGAAGAGCAAAGGCAGAGGAAGCCAGGATGCCCTAACAGCAAAACAGATCTCTTCCATTCCAAGGCGAGTAATGGATTCCAATGGGCAAAGCTACAGCTTTACCCAACACATAGAATCCAAAACTATAGATAAGCACACCAAAACAGGAAACGCTCAAGAGACAAATGGACAATTCAGATGCGATACGGTTTTTGTGTGTGTGTTTTATTTTTCACTGTCACCGCAGTAACATAAAAATATGTCTGTCAGTTGGGAGGCGCACCACAAGCTGTCAGTGTTCCATCCATATCCCCGCACATCCCCTTTCAAATTTTTATGCACACCAGCTTCAAATAAGCTTTCACAAAATTCAAACACCTGTACCTGCTTCTCTTTGCCAGAGAGCCTGCCTCAGGATGCTGGAGACTGGTTTGCCTACGCAGGAGATGCAAAAGCACCTAGAAATTTGCATCCACTGAAAGCAGCTCAAAATGAATGACTGATTAGTGTGAAAGCATAAATACTCCAGCCCTCTTACCACTGACAAGGACAACTGCAACGTGTGAGCTAAACTGAATTTGGTGCTTCTAAACCATACATATCTGTGTGTGTGTATACAAATACATGCACACACATATATATATGCTTTTATTTTTTTCTCTAATAAAATAGAGCTTTATTAGCTTTTATCCCTTTCTTTTTCTTTTTCTTTTTTTCCTGCTTTATTTATTTATTATTTTTATTTCAGCATATTATGGGGGTACAAATATTATGGTTACATATATTGCCCATGCCCCCCTCCCCCCTCAAGGCAGAGCCTCAAGCATGACCATCTCCCAAACGTTGCACATCTCACTCATTATGTTTGTATATACTCATCCCCTTCTCCCCCCTCCCACCCGCCCGACACCCAACAAATGTTATTCCTATATGTCCACTTAGGTGTTGATCCATTAATACCAATTTGCTGGTGAGTACATGTGGTGCTTGTTTTTCCATTCTTGAGATACTTCGCTTAGTAGAATGAGTTCCAGCTTTAAATCATAGATTTAAAAGCATATATACTAGCTCCGAGCAAACTAGTATATATGCTTTTAAATCTATGATACATTTTTCAAAACTCAGACTTTGAGTAGGTGCTTAAACAAAGCCTTAGCACCCTATTAAGAGCTCAGAAAAGCAAGGTGCCATCATCCCTGCAAAGATAACGTAAGATAACTGAAAAGTGAGAGCTGATTCCCAGCACCTTGAAGAATAATCCAGATTGATTGATGGCAGAATCCCTTTTCAACTCAATGGCCATGTACCCCTCCTTTCCATAAATGATCAAGTGGCATCTCCAGTTCCTTCATTAGAAGGAACAGAAATTTACAATCAGGGATAAACCCTTTCAACAGTGTGTTCATTATAATGTGTGGTTTATACTTATGTATGTAGTTCTCCTACCAAAGGGTGGGTTCAATCATTCTAAGAAAAGTTTGGCCATCCCTATGAAGTCCAAACCTAAAGTGCCCCTCCCCGAGTTTTGCTAAACAGAGATACCTGTCCTCTGAGGAACATAAGTGACTGCTAGATAAAGATTACGAAGAGGAGAGTTGACAGAAACATTTAAGTAGAATCTCCACTTTTTACAAAACACTGCCCTAACGAAGCTAATTTCTGACTGTAGGCACCATACTTCCTCCCTGGACCTGAGTCATGTCAGAAAAGATCCTTCTCATTCAGAGTCAGAGGAGGCTAAGATGTGGACTTATGATGAATTGGCAGGATCAGGGAGCCACCACTATAGAGGAAATGTGCCATTCACCTCTGCTTTGAAATACTGTATGTCCTCTTCATATATGTTTAATATCATAGGTTCCGGAAATCAGATATGGCCTTTCTTTTAAAAAATAATTTTCTCAGCCTCCTGAAATCTTCATTCTTTCCTCCACTAAATAGTTACTAAGCATCTACTGTATGTCAGTTACTCTCCCAAACAATGTTGATATAACCAGACAGACACCACAGATGCTGCCCTCAATGAATTTATATTCTTGCTCTATTTGTCTGTATTTTCACCAATCCCACACTGGTTTGAACAACGTAGCTTTATCATAAGTCTTGAAATCAGGTGGTGTCAGTCTTCTGACTTTCTTCTTCTTCTTCAGTATTGTGTTGGCTATTCTGAGTCTTTTCCCTTCCCATGTAAACTTTAGAATCTGTTTACTGATATCTACAAAATAACTTGCTGGGATTTTGACTGGGACTGCATTGGATCTATAAATCCAACTGGGAAGAACTGATATCTTAACACTGTTGAGTCTTCCTGTCCATAAATCTAGAATATCTCTTCATTTATTTAGATCTTTGTTTTCTCTCATTTGAGTTTTATACTTTTCCTCATATAGATCTTGTACATATTTTGCTAGATGTACTCGTAAGCATTTCTGTTGTTTGAGTGCTAATGTAAATGTTTTCGTGATTTTAATTTCAAATTCCATTTATTCGTTGCTGGTATGTATGAAAGCAATTCACTTTTTCATATAATTTTTATTAACCTTGTATCCTGCAACCTGTTATAATCACTTACTAGTTTCATGGTCTTTTTATGTCCATTCTTTGGGATTTCCTATATAGACAATCATGTCAGCTGCAAACAGGGAAAGTTATATTTCTTACTTCTCAACTTGTATATGTTTTCTTTTCTGTTATTATTGCATTGTCTAGGACTTCCAGTACAATGTTAAATGGCAGTGGTGAGAAGAGGCATCCTGTTTTCATTCTTATCTTAAGAGGAAAGCACCTAGTTTCCCACCAATAAATACAACGTTAGCAATAAGGGTTTTCATAGAGGTTCTTTATAATGATAGGAAAGTTTCCCTTTATTTCTGGTTTGCAAGGAAATTTTGTCATGAATTGGTGTGGGATTTTATTAAATGCTTTTTGTGCATCTATTGATAAGATTATATGATTTCTCTTCTTTATCCTCTGGTTTTAAAGGCATATTTTATATGATTCTATGTTTTTCTTCTTTTTAAAACTTTTTGGTGGTTGCCCCAGAGTTTGCAGTATACATTTACAATTACTCTAAGTCTGCTTTCAAATAACATTATGTCATTTCATGGGTAGTCCAAGTACCTTATGGCAGAGTATTTCCAATTCCTCCCTTCGATTCCTTATAACATTGTTGTCATTCATTGCATCTATTCATAAGCTATGGTTGCCCACTATGTTGGTGCTATTATCATTTTAGCAATCATTTCTCTATTATATCAATTAAAAATAAAAAAAACAAAAGGTCCTGTTTTACCTTCATATTCCTCCTCTAATGCCTTCCCTTTCTCATGTAGATCTTAGTTTCTGATCTGTATCATTTCCTTCTCTCTAAAGAACTCCTGTAGTATTAATATTTCTTGCAAAACACATCTATTGGCAACAAATTCTCTAGGGTTTTTTTTTTCGGATAACATCTTTAAGTCTCCTTTACTTTTGAAGGATAATTTTGCTTGATACAAAGTCTAGGTTGGTGGGGTTTTTTTAAGACTTTAAATATGTCACTCCACTCTCTTCTTGCTTGCATGGTTTCTGAATAGAAATTGATATGATTCTTATCCTTGTTCCTTTATAGATAAGATCTCATGTGTAAGATAAGTATTTTTCCTCTGGCTTCTTTGAAAATTTTCTTACTGTCTGGTTTTCTGCCATTCAAATATGATATGGCTAGGAGTACACTTTTTGGTATTTATTCTGCTCAGTGTTTGCTGAGGTTCTTGGATCTATGGTTTGGTGTTTTATTAATTTTGGAAAATTCTCAACTATTGTTATTTCAAATATTTCTTCTGTTCCTTTCTCTTTTTCTTCTCCTCTGGTATTTTCATTATGTATATGTCACATCTTTTATAAGTGACTCACAATTCTTGTGAGTTCTATTCCACTTTTTCAGTTGTTTTCTCTTGACATCTGGGTTTGGGAAATTTCTGTTTGGTGTATCTTTAAGACCACTGATTCTTTCCTCTACCATGCCTGGTCTACTGATAAGTCCATCAAAGGCATTTTTTATTTCTGTTACAGTGGTTTGTTTTTTCCCCCAGCATTTCCTTTTGATTCCTTCTTAGAGTTTTTATCACTCTGCTTACATTGTCCATCTGTTCCAGCCTGTTGTCCACTATCTTCATTAGAGCTCTCAGCATACTAATCATTGCCATTTTAAATTCCCAGTCTGACAATTTCAACATCTTTGCTATATCTGAGTATGAATGCTTGTTTTCTCTCTTCAGACTTTATCTTGCCGTTCAGCATGCTTTGCTATTTTTTGTTGAAAACTAAACAGGATGTATTGGGTAATAGGAACTGAGGCAAACAGAACTTTCATGTAAGGTTTTAGTGTGTGGTTTATTGTGAGGTTTTATGTTTATCTGGCCAGGAGTTATGCTGTATTTACTGTAGCTGTAGGTATCTAAGGCTTCAGTTACCTCTAGTGTCATTTTTGTCTCCCATGTTATCTTGGGGTTCCCATAGAAACTCTGTTAAGCAGAGTCTGGGCCTTGCAGTTCTTTCGGCTCTAACCCCCTGTTATACAGCAGGTTTATTGATGTGATGATAAGGTATAGGGAGGCAAAACATTCTCTGTTGTGATGATTAGGTCTCAATCTTTCAGTGTGCCTATTTTCTGGGGCTATGACCTTCATAAGTGATCTTTATACCCCTTAGGTGAGATAGGAAGTTACAGGGAACAGGAAAGGTCTGGAGTTGTGTATTCCCCCCCACCACCACCAAAATTGTTTATATTGTGATATAGTAGTTTTCTGGGTGGTCAAGTAGAGAACAGAAAGCTCTGAGCGTACTTCAAATGGCTCCATTTCCCCTCCTTCTGTTCAAAGCTGGGGATCTTCACTATGAGAACCTGGTGGGGCTCCCAGAGGTAAAACTCCCCCCCAAAAAACATTCCCTTAGGGTTCCGCCTAAGACTAGGACACTGGGAGTTTTTACCTTTCAAGCTAGTCCACACTCAGCCTCCAGCAATTCATCAATTACCACTTAAGTGTATGTGTGTTTACGTATATTAGCCAGCAGCTTCTGCTCCAAGTAGGCTGTGAATCTCTTCTCACCCTCTCTCTTTTCAGGGAGTCAGCTTGTCCTGTGACCTCAACTTTGTAATGGATCTAAGAAGAGTAGTTGATTTTCTGTTGGTTTAGCTTTTTACTTGTTGTGAGGATAAGAGTGATAACTTCTAAGCCCTTTATCTTTTAGAGCTGAAACCAAGTCCTATCTTTTTAAATAGATAAATAATTTAATATATAAATGTAAAAATGTTTGTTGAATTGAAAATGTTTACTACCCTGGCACGTTAAGCACTCAATGTCTCTTACCCCAACACAGCAACAGCAAAACAGAGATACAGGTAGTCAAACCACAGGGTGGAGACAGAAAATCAGGAGGCACCAAAATGTTACTAGAGCCAAAATGACCATGGCTGGCTTGTTGCCTCCTCTGCTCTCCACTCTCCTCTTCCTTCCTGTTCAACCTTCACCCATGCCTCTTCTACCTTTGATTCTTCTTTTGTTTGCCCAGTAATGTCCTGTGCTCCCTCCTCTTTAAACCATTTCTATTGGAAGATATATCCCTAAATGCCCTTTTACAGAACTTTAAAACAAAAGAGGGTCTCTAGATATATAAATAGATAGATAATAGATAGATGTAAATAAATAAAAATAGCTACAGGAACACGCTTGTATATGCCTATATTATCTCTGAGAATAGTTGCATCTAGGAGGAAGAACATAAACATGGGAGAATTGAAGGGAAAGGAAGACTTAACTTATTTTACTACATACTTTTTGATAGTGTTTAATATTTAACCATGCGCATGTATTCTCAAGGAAAAAAATATTACTTTTTAAATGAAAGTTGCTAATCACAACCCCCCAAGTCTAATTATTGCCATCTACAAAAAGAAAAAAAAAACTTCATCAAATACCATATTCAATAGTGAAAGTCTCAATGCTTTTATGCAAAGGTCAGAAACAAGACAAAGATACCCATTATTCTCATCTCTATTCATCATTGTATTGGAGATCTTAGTGCAATAAAGAAAATAAAAGAAATAAAAGGTATAAAGATCACTCAGGAAGAATCAAACCTGTCTTTATTTGCAGATTACATGACTGTGTACGCAGAAATACAAATAAATAAGAATTCATATTTCATCTTTTGTCAATTTTAGTAACCATTAGAATAAGTGAAATTAGCAAAGTTGCTGATACAAAGTCGACATGCAAAAATCAACTTTATTTCTACATACTAGTAACAAATGATTGAAAATTAAATTTCAAAACTCCATTTAAAATAGAATAAAAGATATCAAATTCTTAGAAATAAATGTGATTCTACTTCAAAACAAGACAAGAATGTCTTTATTACTGTTATTCACTATTGTACTGGTAGAAAATAGCACTTTGGCTCCAAGCCAACTTTTCTCCAACTGGTTTCACGATAATATTGTCACTTGATCTTCAAGTAGGCTCACACAAATATAGCTAGTACAATTTAGAGATGAGAGAGGGTCTTTTCAAAAAATGATATTGAACCAATTTAATATCTTAATAAAAAAATAAGCCTTACCTTACCCCATTTGAAATTGATCAATAATCTAAATATTAAAGGAAAAACATAAAGTTTTCAAAAGACAACAAAAAATAACTTTGTGACTATGTAGTAGGAAGAGATTAAACAGGACAAAAAACTAACAGTAAAAGAAGAAGATAAATTGAACTTCATTAAAGTTAAAACATTTGTTACCAGGGACATCACTAACAGCAGTCATGTGAATGGGCAAGCCACAGACTCTGCAAGGATAACTGAAATGTCTATGTCTGAAAAAGGACTAATATCCAGAATATGCTTTTTAAAACTCAAATCAATAAGAGATAGACTAACACCACTATTTTTAAGTGGACAAAAGACTTGAATAGGCACTTCACAAATGGTGATATCCAAATAGCTAATGAACAGTTAAGAAGTGTCCAACATCATTATTTATTAGAAAATGTAAAAAACAAAAGACTAAAGCAATATTGTACACCATATCCAACAGAGTAGTTAAAATAAAAAATACTAAAACTAACATGTGTTCATAAAGATGATGAGCATCCTTTTCTGTAAATTGTTGACAGGACTGCAAATCAATTTAAATATTTTGGAAGACAATTTGGTAGTATTTAGAAGCCTAAACATATGCCTACCCTCTGACCCAGTAAATCCATATCTCAGTACATATCCAAGAGAAACGTGTATATATCAAATAAAATACATGTTCAAGAATGTTTATAGCAGCTTTATTAGTAATAAACAGACCCTGAAAATAAGCCAAATATCCATTAAGAGGATAACAGATAAGTAAATTGCTCTGTATTCACACAATGGAATACTAAACAGCAATAATCAATAACAATGTTATGGACGAAGCTCACAGGACACTCTATATTAAGAAGCCAGATATTAAAAAGTAAATGTACTATTTAACATTTATATGAAGCTCAAGAATGAGCAAAATAAATCTGTGATGCTAAAAATAAGAATAGTGAACATTTCCAGGAAGAGAGTGGGGAGTAATATTTATTGGGAAAAAGTAGGCAAGAATACTCTAAAATGATGAAAATCTTCTACATCTTAGTCTAGGTGGTAGTATGTAACCACAGCCCTATAGATGTGAAAAAAATTCATTGATTATTTAATATTTGTGGACTTTTCTATATAAACTTACACTTCAATTTAAAAAGGGTGGGCATTTATATTGTACTGCTTCTCCGCCACCCCCATGGCACCCTCAATCCGCAAGAGTCCTGAATTCACTGATCTTCCTCTCTTCTATATTATAGAAAGTACAAGCCTCCCCTATACCATCATTGCTTTTATTACATTCTGATTAAACAGAAATATTACAAAAGAAAAAAACTAAACATTTATCCAAAGTTTCCTTTTTCTAATAGAAGAGAACTTGCCTCAGAAAAGTTCAGAAGTTAAAGTATCTTCCAACCAGTTCACGTGCCATTGCTTCTGAAAGAACTGTTATCACGAATAATGTGTTCAGACAAAAAAATTGTTCTTCTGATTCTGTCTATAAAGCTGTACCTCCATTTACCCAATGCTATGAATATATGATCTTTCCTGAGACCACCATCCCTTCCCTTATGCCCTACTATTAGAAGATCACAGATATATGTGATGCCTTAAGATGTAATGTCAATTGCCAGCCCTAATAACTAGTTGTTGTTATGGCTCTAATGGCTCGCTGACATCCAAAGTTATCTATTACTAATTTACATTATTCAGACCTGTGAAATAAGTATCTCAATTCTATCTCCTTTAGTCTATAAATAAAAAATGAAGTTTGTATTCAGCATCTTTAACTCCCTTGAATCTGTATCTCTCTCTCTTAGAAGCTTTGCACACCATCTCAATGGGCACCACACTTGATTCTATAAGGAACCTAACATAGTTCCCACTCACACACCCCAAAATTTGTAATATATTTCTCTTATCTTTTTATCAATATCAAATAAATCAAATTTTTCAATGACAACACTCTTGCAAAAATGATATTCTAAAAATTAACCTTTGAAAAGTTGTGTGACATCACTGTAGATAGATTTATTTAAATACAAAAATTAATAAATAAATAAACTTTAAAATGAAATATGCCAAGGAAAAAATGGAACAAGGAAGTAAGGCTAAAGGAAAGCAGAGCAGAGTGGATTAAAATTCAAAAAACTGGATTCCAGTTTTGGCTCTGGCACCAAGTACATATGTGTCCACAGGCAGCCTACTAAATATTTATGAGTCTCAAGTGTGTGTTGTATGAGGAAGCTGGATTAAGTGATTTTGTAGGCCCATACAAAATTAAACCTTCTATAATTATAGAAACTACTTTCATAAAATAATGATTAGAATAGATGGGGTGGGTAAGGAGTGGAGGGAATAGTGTGCTTAAGAACAAGAGTTAAAAATGTTCTCTAAGTATAGGGGAGAAAGCCCTCGCATTTGTCTCCCTCTCTGAAAAACTAGTAAAAGAAACACTCTGATTAACACTCTGATCCCCTTTAGCAATCATTTTCAAAATAAGATTTTTCTGCTCAAAGTTTTCTTCAGGGCAACTTTGACATCTTTATCCCTCAGGCTATAGATTAATGGGTTGAACATGGGCATCACAGCAGTATAGAAAATTGAGGATACTTTCCCCTGATTGAGGGGTAAAATAGAAGGTGGTTTGAGATACATAAAAGCTCCTGACCCAAAGAAAAGAGAAACCACAATTATATGGGAACTGCAGGTACTGAAGGCTTTGGATCTGCCCTCCATGGAGCTAATGTGGAGAATGCTGGAAAGAATGAAACCATATGAGATAAAAATGGTAACAATGGGCACCCCAATGCCAACGGTCACAACAGTAAAGACCACCAGCAAATTTACGTAAGAGCTGTTGCAGGAGAGCTCGAGGAGGGGAATGATGTCACACATATAGTGATTGACAAGGTTGTCTGCACAAAAGGTCATAAACATTATGTTTACCATATGGGCCACATCCCCAAAAACCCCCATCTCATAGACACCTGACAAAAGGAGCAAACACACCTGGGGAGACATGGTGACCGTGTACAACAGTGGTTTACAGATGGTGACATAGCGGTCATATGCCATCGCTGACAGGATATAGGATTCAGAAAAGACAAAAAAAAACAGAAGAAACAAAATTGAGTCATACAGCCTGCATAGGAAATGATGTTCTTCTTTAAAACAAAACTCATCACAGCATTTTAGGGGTGAGAGTAGTGGAGTAACTAAAAGCTATGAAGGACAAGTTGAAGAGGAAGAAGTACATGGGAATATGGAGGTGAGAGTTCAGCCCAATCAGGGTTATCAAGCCCAGGTTCCCCACCACGGTGACCACGTAGAAACCTAGAAACAGGAAGAAGAGGGGGACTTGGAGTTCTGGCTGGTTGGTTAAGCCTGAGAGGATAAACTCTGTCACAGAAGAGGAGTTCTCAGCAGCCATTCTCCTCTAGGAGGGTCTGCAATGGAAAAGAAAGAGTCACAGAGAGAGAGAGAGAGAGTGAGAGAGAGAGAGAGAGAGAGAGAGAGAGAGAGATGCTATACACCATGAAAGTTAATGGAAGTTATGGGGGTGGGAAGGTAAAGAAAAGAAAAAAATTTACTGAGCACTAACTATGGGATAAGGATTACTCTAAATGCCATGGGGCATTATGACTATCCCCCTTCCACAGATGAGCACACTGGGCTAAGCAACTTGCACAAAGTCCCAAAGCTACCGAGGTGCAGCAGCAGGTGGACTCAGGTGGGCTGGCTCCCCTGGGTTGAGCTTTTAGCCACTCTGATGCAGCACCCAGCAGGGCAGGTCGGCAAGAACTCATCCCCTTCAGCTTGGAGCCACAGTGCTGTCTCTACTGCCTCTCATCCATCTCTTTCAGGGCCCTGCTGAAAAGGTGACAGCTTGGAGCAGAGGCCCCTCTGCTTCTGCTTCTACCCCTTGAGAATCCAAATGTCTAGTTTAATCTTAGTTCTCTTGCTGAGCTGGAAAATATGATCTCTGATTATGGCTTTGCCTGGAGGCCACTGTCCTAGGGATAAGACAGCATCCTTTCCTAACACCATAGATAACAGGAGACTAAAGGGTTCCATACTGTATTAGAGACCTCAGTGAGCTAGTTACAGAGGCTCTCTCAGGGCACTTGCCCAGACGACATCTTCCCTAAGGAAGAAGAAATGTTTGTTTACACCCTTGATAATGCTTCATGTGGCTTTTAATGATCTATTCTTTCATTCATATTTTTAATCATGAATAAGAGCAAAGCACTGTGGGAAAAAATATTCTGCTACCTTGTATTGAGCACTTACTGTGTACCAAACACTATATCTGACCCAGCACCCTCATAGGGATAGCAAGGGTCCAACAGCAATGTGCGAATGAGTCATTTATTACCTACAACAACCTCTATAAATTATCCCTGTTAATCTCCATGGTTAAAAGTGAGGAGCACACACAGCTAATAGATTCCAGAATCTTGAGTCAAACCTTGGTCTGTCCAGATTCAAAATTCATGGTCTTAATCACTGGCTACACTACCTCCCTGTGAGTGATAATGAGTTTTCTGAAGCAGCATTTTTACTTACAAGGATCTCATGAGATTCTTGATATTGATAAAAACAAATAATTGTAAAGGATAGTAAAAAGTGTTAGAGCTAGGAAAGGTCAAATTAGGGAGAACTGAACTTCAGAGGAGGAAATTCATTGTTTCACTCACATCCAATATATACCAAGAACTATTTGAACTTCTCCAGACTCAAAAATAAAGAAACCTTCTCTGATTTCTTCCACTACCTGTTCATGCAGTTTAAGGTTGGTGATTAAAAACAAATACTTGTCAGATTACTAATATCAACTTTTATAAGATCTGAAGGCCAGGGAACAGACCCTACAGTCACTATGTCAGATAATGGGGAATTGAAGAAAGATGTGAACAAGAATGATATTCCTTCAGCAAATATATATTGAGCATCTACTATGCCCCAGAAACTCATTTAAGTCCTGGTTATTATTCAGTGGGGGTGGGGGGAACCCAAAACAAATTCCTACTCACATGGAGTTTTCATTCAAGTGGAAGAAGGCAGAAAATACATAAAAGAAAGAAAGAAAACATGTAAGGTGAAAAGTGCTATGAAAAAAAGGAAAGCAAGGGCAGAAAAGGCAGAAGTACAGATTTCAATTTTAAATAGAATAATCAGACATTTGAGCAATGTTCAGAAGAGACTTTAAAAGCATTTGTTTGATAAGATCAATTACTCCACTAAAACACTGGACATCCATGGCTTAAGGCAGCACCCTTCCAAGGCATCACATTTTCATCCTGTGCTTTAAATGCAGTACCTAAACCAAACTACTGGCTCTAAGGGAGAAAACTCTGACCATAGTAACAGGATAGAGGGCAAGAGACCTTGCTGAGGATTTAAACAATCACAAATTACATAATGTAGGTTATTGACTGAGACTGAGATGATGACTTATAAAGCTTTGTGTAGCAACTTGCATTCTACACTCCTTACCAAGGACTTTTATATATTAAGGATAACAGATTTCATAGCCAAGAAATAAATCTCTATTTGGGGAAATTCAAGCTTCATTTAGCAGATTGGTTATATGTGTTTTGGTCAAAGTTCAGGCCTAGAGTACTCTTGGAGAATTTTCAAAATCATAACACAAGGCAGAAGTCCATCTTCTTCCAGGCAAGTCCAACTAAAACCACTACACAGTGTATGTTTATGAGGACATGCACATACATTGGTGAGGGCTTGCTCACCCGCAGCTAAGTCTCAGCAATAATGACGTCTCATTGGTCAATTTACACTCACAACTGTCCACGTCCCACAGTAACTCTAATGAATCCCAAGTCCTGTTCAAAATCCCAGTACACACACTTAGGAAATAGAGAAAAACAGTCCATCATCAAAAAATTAACATAAATCCTAAAGGCAAGCTCTTCTTGAGTCCCAAGGGCAAAGAGGACCTCAGGGGCTCATTAAATGTTCACTTTCCTCTAGGAGTTTTAGAGGATTCTTGCAACACCAGAGAAAGTTCTTCTGAGGTTTTTATCACTTCAGAGATGGTTTCCATGGGAACTTCATTTCGAATGCATCCGGGTTTTATTTCAAATGAACCAGGGCTTCTGTAAATCATTTTCACTGTTGACTTGCTCCAATATAAGCAGAGAGAAGCATAAAAATAAATATTTTTGATTAAGTTAGTGTTGATGCAAAATTGTCCTTTTTCCAAAACTTGAATCTCTGTATAATGGCTTCCTTATTCTATTTATTGCTGACATTAAAACATATGTGAGATATGGATTATAACATACTCATGTGGTAAATGCATGTACAATACAGTGTGTTTGTACATATGGCACATGCATTAACCCTCAAATGTCTGGTTGACCATTGTACTGCACACAAGTGGTGGAGAAGGCAGTACCTTTCACTCTACACAAGATAAATCCAAGAATAAGCCACAATTTCAACAAAAAGAGTCAGAGAGTCTGTCCAGAGAGAAAAGATGGCAGCTGAAACGTCTTCATTTTAAATGACTTTGATTAGGCTCTAAGGATGGGCATAAAATTAAATTCATCTACCAGAAGTCATATGGTTTGCATTATACTTAATGTTAAATTGGTTTTTAATATGTGTATTTGGCATATTAAAATGATAAGTAAAGGGATTCAAAAGAAATGGTTGATTTCATAAAGGGGTTTACAGTCTAACAGAGGAATCTCCTATTCTGTCTCTCTATCCTCTTTACTCATCTTTCATTTCAAAATTTTCAGTGTCCAGGTCTCAATCATCTGTGCCTCTTCTTTCTTACCTGTTTGGCGATCTCATCTCATGACTTTAAAAGCATTCTCTACATTGTTAGTTCCTAAATTTATTTTATATTTCTGTTAATTACCTGCCCTGTGTATATGACATCTCTACTAAAATGTTCCAGTAGGATGCCCTGTTGTCACTCTGAACTCAACAAGTACAAAGATTAACATATCTTCTTTGTCTCAAAAACAGACCTCTGCCCAAACCTTCCCATTTTTATTGGAGAAAAAATAAGGACTAATATTAATGTGGTATTAGAAGTCCTGGTTTGTTTGGAATGGTCTCATTTTACATCTATTATCCCAGAAGAATTATTAGTAGCAACCCCTTTCACTATGAAATATATCCCAGGTAAATGGTAAGCTATATGCTTACCATTATATGCTATATGCTCTCTGTATGTATTCAGAGCATCAACTCTGGGATCAAACCAACCTCTACAATTACTGGCTCTGCCACTTATTAGTGGTGTGGTCTTGGAAATTTTGCTTAACCTCTCTTGAGCTTCAAATTACTTAAAATGGGGGTAATAATCACACATGATGCAGTTTCTAGTACATAGAATATATAACATAGAAGGCATAAAAAGTATTAATGTTTTATTCTTCAAAACGATGTCCTTGGATGAAAGGGCTGTTTTAGACTTCAATGGTATACAAGGTCAGCTAAAACAGAGAGAGACTGAAGGCAGGAAGATCAATTAAGATTTCACAATGGCCGGGCATGGTGGCTCACACCTGTAATTCTAGCACTCTGGGAGACTAAGCCAGGAGAATTTCTTGAGCTCAGAAGTTCGAGACCAGCCTGAACAAGAGCAAGACTCCATCTCTACAAAAAATAGAAAAATTAATTGGGCGTGGTGGCACTTGCCTGTAGTCCCATCTACTTGGGAGACTGAGGCAAGAGGATAGTTGAGCCCAGGAGTTTGAGGTTGCAGTGAGCTATGATGATGCCACTGCACTCTA
>VBSM01003227.1:1493677-1504272 GCA_008086735.1 Cheirogaleus medius | reverse complement strand
GATTTGGGGACAAACAGACCTCGAATCAAATTCCAACTCTGTAATTCATTAGCCATGAAAATTTGAGAAAGTTATTTAACAGCATTGAGACATGGTGTCCTTATCTGAAAACTAGGAAATAGTAATACCACATTTGTAGATGTACATAGGTATAAAATTTGACTTTAGTAAATATTTATTTAGTAAATATGAAGGTAAAATAAAGAATTTCAAGAGTGAGTATAACTGCATTCAAGGGAAAAAAGAACTGAAAATGACTTTAAATAAATTGTACTCTTGCACTCCAATTTTTTTTCAATATCTATATTTTGATCTTAAATGTTTTGAAGAATTCAACATTGAAGCCTTCTTAGCCTGGAATTTCCTTTGTGAAGCATTTTAAGAACAAATTCCATTTCTTTAATAGATTAAGAACTGTTCAGAGTTTCTATTTCCTCTTTTGTAAATTTTACTAATTTGTATCTTTCAAAGAATTTTCCAGTTCCTCCAAGTTGTCGACTTTATTGGCATAAAGTTGTTCATAATATTCCTTTATTGTTTTTAATGTCTGCAGCATCTGTAGTGATTGACCCTCTTTCACCTTTGATATTATTAATTTTTGTTTTAGATCTTTTTCTTGATCAACGTAGCTTAAATTTTATTTATTTTATTATCTCCTAAAAGGTTCAAATTCTGTTTTCATTGAATTTTCTCTATTAATTGTTGATGTTCTATTTCATTCACACTTCATCTTTGTCATTTCTTTCCTTCTACTTGTTTCAGTTTGCTCTTCTATTTCTAGGCTTTTAGGTTAAGAATCACTGGTTATTGATTTGAAACTTTTCTTCTCTAACATGAGCATTTAAAATTCTAAATTTCTCTCCAAAAACTGCTTTAGCTAAATCATACAATGCTGAGCATTTTTTTCATTTTTATTCAGTTAAAAAATATTTTCTAATTTCTTCCATGGTTTCTTTCTCAACAATTGGGTTATTTAGAAGTGTGCAGTTCAATTTCCAAATATTTGGAGATTTTGCAAAGATCTGTTCTTAGTTTCTAATTTAATTCCACAGTAGTCAGAGAACATATTCTGTATGTTTTCAGTACTTCTAAATTTATTGAAACTTGTTTAATGTCCCAGCATATGGTCTATCTTGGTGAATTTTCCATGTGCACTTGAAAAAAATCTGTATTCTATTGTTGTTAAGATGTTCTATAAATGTCATTTTGTTCATGTAAGTTGATAATGTTATATAAGTCTTCTATGTCCACAATAATTTTCGGTCTACTTGTTCTATCAATTACTAAAAGAGAAGTATTGAAATCTCACAACCTGGGTTGTGAATTTTTCTATATCTTTTTTCAATTCTGTCAATATTTGCTTTATGTATTTGAAGTTCTATTATTAGTTGGGTACACATTCAGAATTGTTATGTGTTTAAAATATCTCTAATGGCCTTTGTTAATATTCTAAGTGCTGAAGTTTACTGTGTCAGAAATTAATATAGCTATTCCAGATTTCTTATGATTTAGTTCTTTTACGGTGAATCTTTTCCCATCCTTTTTTTTAAAAAAAAAAACTGTCTTTATATTTAAAGCATGATTTATTTAAACTGCATATAGTTAGGTTTTAACTTTTTTTATCCAGTGTAACTTTTTTTGTCTCTTAATTGGCATGTTTAGACTATTTATATTCAATGTAATTATTGAGTTAAGCCTACACTCTTGCTATTTGTTTTCTACTCATCCCATATGGTCTGGTCTTTGTTACTTTTTTCTCCTTTTTTCCTGCCTTCTTTTGGATTATTTGAGTACTTTTTAGTATTCTCTTTCATCTCCTCTGTTGACTGATTAACTATATCTCATTTTATTGATGGTTGTTAATAGCACTGACAATATACAACTTTATTTTATCAAAATTTAATTTGAAATAATATTTTAACACTCCATGCACGATATAAAGAACCTTAAAAGAATACACTTCCATTTCCTTTTCTATCCTTTGTGCCATCATTGTCATATATTTTATTTCACCATATTATAAACCCCATAATAGGTGGTTCTAATTTTGCTTCAAACAACAAATTATATTTTAAGGAATTTTTTATATGAAATAACCATTAGTGATTTATATTTAAGTTCCTTATGGTGATCATGAAAACGCATTTCTCAGATATACTACTTCAGGAAGTACGAATGACTGATCACCCCTGCTACTGCACTCTGAAATCAATTATTACATTTGCATTGAAACCATGCTTTCCACAGGTTATACCGAGCCAATGATGGAAAGGAACAGAGATATTAAAGCAGGCCTATTCCTGCCAAATGTGAGACCCCTCCCATGGCATTTGGCTCAAGAATTCTCTGTCAGCTTTGCCATCAGTCTTGCCACTCTGATGGCTCTCCCAGCTTCTTTTAGCTCCCTATTTCCCTGACAGGTGTTACATATCTAATCTTGTCATAGAATCTGCTTCTCAGAGGACCTGGACCAATGCATGTGGTAACAATTGTGATCCAACTAAAAATGCAGTGAGATAGGGACTAGAGACTGATTCTACTCATTTTCTGGTGGGTGAGGAGATCACAGTCCTGACTGATAGAGTCTGCATGGATAGCACCTGTCACACAGTGACTGCTCAATCGCTGAAGATTTCATTGGTGGTGACCTAGGAATATGTCCTTGTAGAGAGGAACACTGTTGTAGGTGCACTGATTAAAACTTTTGAAAATAATACCTTCAGAGACAAAGGAATTGACTGGTTAGTGCTAAGTTGCCTGGCAGACAGATAATGAAAGACCGCTAGCCATTAGCCATGAACAGTTAATAGCTAAGTATGGGAGTCAGAGCATCTTTTTGATAACTTACAAAGAGGTCCTTATCTCTAGCCTGAGCACAAGGCTAAAGTCAAGTAGTTGAAGTCCCAAAGCTCCAAAGATATTTTCATATTTCCATTTTACAGATAATAAAGTCAGGGCACATATGACTTGCCCAGAATCACATAGTACTAAATTAGCATATCAATGCCTTCTATGGAAGTCTTTTACCTCCAAATTTCAAAGCTCATCTTTCTCTTATTCTACTATTTCATGCATTTTCCACCTTTTCTAGAGGACTCTGAGGACCTCAGAGGGAATTATAATAATGTGATTGAAACATTTTAGAAAAAGATATGTGTCAGGGAGCAAAATTTAACACTAAATACAGAGAAGTCTGGGGGAATGAATCAGGAATGAGAGCTAAAACTGTTACAGCCATAAAAGACTATTATGCTGAGGTAGCAATTCTAGTCAAGACTTGAATCTTCAATCCCACCCTAAACAACAAAATGAAAACCTTCAATGCATTTAAGTAAACTCAAACTAAATTCAACACCAATTAAATGGGTGGCCTGGCCTCATAGGACTCCCTCTCCCCACCACACCTCATTAATAAGAGGGTAGTATAAAGCCACAGGGCTCCACCTTCTTAAGATCAGCCTGGCACTAGCACCAGTTGAAGTTCCATCCACAATAAGGTCAAGCTTCCCTATAATTACCAGTATTCTGGCCCATAGCCTGGTACGTTATTTAGAGAATCGTCTTCTGCTCTTAGCACAGATCCTCCAGAGACTGGAACTACAGACACCCTCTGCTCAGAGCCAGCGGCCTGAAGCTGTCATGTCCTCACTCTGCCTCTCCTTGGCTTCCCTCCTGATGGCTCTGCGTGACCACACTCAGCAATATCATTCCACTTGCACATGCGATTGCAGAGCACATGCTCTTAAGTGCCTTGCTGCCTCACCCCACATGCCCCCTCAAGGAGCTGATCCCAGAGTGGCCCGTGGAGTAGGTGGTCTAGTTTATAGCTATGGGCTTCCCCTTGTGCTAATACCTCTAGCATTTTCCCAAGTTCTGCTCGAGTGAGTTGCTGCTGCCTTTGATTACTTTTGAATTGCAGCCAGCAGTTGAAAAACCCATCTGAAGCATGTACTTTGGAGACCAAAAAAGAAGGGGCAAAAAATATATATGAGAAAGTTCAGCTGAAATTATTATCATTTCCAGAATTTTTCAATCAAAAACCTGGAAACAAGTTGGTTTTTTTACAACACATTTGTTAGTTAGAGGAGCTCACAACAGAAACAGAGCCATGTGACAAACCTGCTGCCTCATAACATTTTCTCTTTCATATAAATCCTTTTCCATATTATAATCTTTTTTCACTGTTTAGTGATCCTTGGCTCTTTTCTTGAAATTAAAAGTGTCCTAAACTGGTAGGACCCTGAGTGTGCTTTGACTAGACGAGTCAACAAGAAGAATCCACTCTTCAGTGCTTCATGTGGGCTGTATTATTGGGGAACTCCTGTCTTTCAGAGCTAGATCTTTCCTCTTGGGTTGGTCAGCTTCCGCAGAAGGGAAATCCAGTCTTTTCACCCCTAAGAAGCAAGGGTAGCCATAGTAAGGCTACCCTGATGAAGTCCACTTATCATTTTTTCCCTTATAATTTATGTCTAGGAAATCTTTGCCTAACATCACATGACAAAGAATTTCTAGAAGTTTATTCTAGAAATTTAGAGCTTCGGCTCTTACATTTAGAATAATGATCAAATCTTAAGCTCATTTTGGTAAATGGTGTGAGATACGAACTGAAGTTCTCTTATTGTCCATATATAGATTCAGCTATTATAGCACTATTTGTTAAAAACAGTATCTTTTTCTCCCATTGAACTACCTTTGTATCATTGTCAAAATCAATTGACCATGAAAATATGGATAAACTTTTGGACTCGGTCCTCTTCCATTTTCTATATATCTATCCTTAATTATTGTAGCTTTTTATTAAGTCTTGAAATCAAGTTGTATCATTCCCCCAATTTTGTTCTTCCTCTTCAAAATTTTTTCACCTATAGTAGGCCTTTTCATAAAAATTTTTAAATAAGCTTGTCAGTTTTCTTTACAAAAACAAAAGCCTGTTAAGATTGTAATTTGATTAATTTGGGGAGGGTTGCCATCATAACAATATTGATTTTCGAGTCCATGAACTCTCCATTCATTCTTCCTTAATTTCCCTTTGCAATGTTTTTTTATAGACATCTTGAACATCTTTTGTTAAATTTATTACTTAGTGTATTTAATACTATTATAATTGGAGTTAGTTGGTTTTTAATTTCATTTTCTAATTACTCATTCTTAACATACAGAAATACAATTAATTTTTACATATTGACCTTAAATCCTGAAACTTTTCACTATTAGTTTTTTGTATATTCTTTAGTATTTTTACATACATGATGTAATATACAAATAAAGATTATTTGTTGCTTTCTAATATGTTTATTTCTGTTTCTTGTATTATTATGCCAGCTATAACTTTAGCATAATGTTAAATACCAATGAAGAGCAGATAAGCTTGTCTTATTCCTGATCTTAGCTAGAAGATAGTAAGCCTTTCAATATTAAATATGATGTCAGCTGTACTTTTTCACATGCCTTGAATATAATAAGGACATTTCCTTTTTGAGATTTTGTATCATGAAAAAGTATTGAATTTTTATAAATGCATTTTCTCAGCTGGGTGAGGTGGCTTACACCTGTAATCCTAGCACTCTGAGAGGCCAAGGCAGGCTGATCATTTGAGTTCAGGAGTTCGAGACCAGCCTGAGCAAGAGCAAGACCCCGTCTCTACCAAAAATAGAAAAAATTAGCTGAGCATGGTGGCACATGCCTATCATCCCAGCTACTTGGGAGGCTGAGGCAAAAGGATCGCTTGAGCCCAGGAGTTTGAGGTTGCTGTGAGCTAGGCTGACGCCACAGCACTCTAGCCCGGGCAACAGAGTGAGACTCTCTCAAAAAAAAAAAAAAATGCATTTTCTCTGTCCTTGGAAGATGTCATATAGTTTGTTCTCCTTTTTCCTATTAATATGGTGAACTTTATTTTTGCTATTCAGATATTAAATCAAATATGCATTCCCAGGAGAAACTCTACTTTATCAGGATATATTATCCTTTTAAATATTGTTGGATTCAATTTGCTAATGTTTTATTTTATGTTATTAAGGAGTTTTTAATCTTTTTTTCACAAGGAATAGTAATCTGTGTTTTCTTGTAATATCTCTGTCAGATTTTGGATTCACAATGATAAACGCCTTCTAAGGGGGTTGGAAAGTAGTCCCTTTCCTCTATTTTCTAAAACTGTGTGTAGAGTTGAAAGTATTTCTCTGTTAAGTGTGTGACAATTAACCAAGTTGGCCTCAAGTTTCTTTGTGGAAATATTTTCAATGAAAATTCAATTTCTTTAATAGTTACAGAGTTACTTATATTTCTATTTCTTCATGGGTCAGTCTTGGTAATTCGTGTCTTTCAAGAAATTTGTTCCTCCATGTGTGCTGTCTAATTTAATGACACAGTGTTATTTATGATACTCTCTTTATGATTGCTTAATGTCTGTATGATCTTCACTGATGTCCCCTCTTTCATTCCTTATGTTGGTAATTTGTGTCTTCTCTATTATTTTTCTTGATTAGACTGGCTAAATGTTTATCAATTTTATTGATCTCTTCAAAGTACAGCTTTTGGTTAAATTCATTTTTCTCTACTGGTTTTCTGGTTTCTATTTTATTGATTTATGTTCTTATCTTTATTATTTTCTTCTTTCTGCTTAGTTTGAGTTTAATTTCTACTCCTTTTTTGAATAATCCAACATAGAAACTTAGATCATTTATTTGATATCTTCTTTTCTATTATAAAATCAGCATTTAAGCTACAAAATTTCCTTTAAGCACTGCATTAGCTACCTCTCAAATTTTTATGTTTATTTTTTATGATCATTCAATTCTAAATAATTCCCAGTCTCTCTGGTGAGATATTTTTTTGCCCAATAATTATTTAGAAATATGTTGTTTACTTAACAACGCTTGGGGAGTTATCTGTTTATTCTATTGTTACTGGTTTCTAATTTAATACCAGTGTAATTGAAAAACATGCTCTGTATGATTTTAGCTTTCTAAATTTATTAAAATTTGTTTTATATCCTAAAATATGGACTATTATGGTAAATGTACCATATGCATTTGGAAAAAACTATAATCTGCCCTTATTGGGTGTATGGTTCTCCAAATATCAATGATGTCAAAGGTGGTTGGTAGTGCTATTTAGACTGTGTGTAAAATTGTTTATGTTTAATAAACACAAAAATCACCCACTTGTCATTATCATGCATCCTTCTTTAACTCTAGTAACATATCTTTTAAAAATCTATTTCATCTGATATTAATGTAGCCATTCCAACATTCTGTGTTTACTGTTTGCATTGCATATCTTTTTTCATTCATTTATTTCAAACTTTCTGTGTCTTTATAAAGTATGTCTCTTATAGGCAGCATATATCTGGGTCTTGATGTTTTGTTTATGTGTTTTAAATCCATCTGACAACCTCCTCTTCTTTTTTTGTTTCTGTTTCTTTTTCTTTTTCCTTGTTTTTTTTTTCTTTTTTTTTGAAACAGGGCCTTGCTCTTTCACCATGGGTAGAGTGCAGTGATGTCATCTTAGCTCACTGCAACCTCAAACATCTGGGTTCAAGCAATCCTTGTGCCACCATGCTGGGCTCATTTTTCTATTTTTAGTAGACACGAGGTCTCACTCTTGCTCCAGCTGGTCTTGAACTCCTGAGCTCAAACACTCCTCCCACCTCGGCCTCCCAGAGTGTTAGGTTTACAGGCATTGGCCATTGCACCAGGCCAGCAACTTTCTCTTCTTAATAGAAATGTTTAACTCATTAAGGTTTAATATAATTATTGATGCATTTGTATTTGGCTCTTCTATTTTATTTTTTATTTTATTTTATTTTTTATTTATTTTTTATTTTATTTTTTATTTATTTCCTCTGGCTTTTGTATCTCTGTTTCTTTTTCCCTCAATTTAATTTGAATATATTTTACAATTAGATGTTAACTTTTCTATTGATTTTTTTAAGAGTATACTCTTTGCATTGATTTATTAGTGATTGTTCTATTAATAATTGCCCTATTATAATATATATCCTTAACCTTTCACATTCATCTTGCAGTTAATGTACCATTCCATGTAAAATATGGAAATCTTGCAACACATGGGTCCATACCACCCATCCTTTATGCTATAGTTGTTATATATAATATAGCTACACAAATTATAAATCCCATAAGAAAATGTTATTTTTATTCAAACTTATATTGTCCTAAAAAGTTGAGAGAAAATTACATAAATAAAAATAATCTCATTGTGATATAAACATATAACATAAAAATTATCATCTGAATCATTTTTAAGTGTACAATGCAGTAATGTTAACATTTTTCATCTTGCAAAACTGAAACTCTATACTCATTAAATGATAATTCCCCTTTTCTATCTCCTTCCATGCCCCAGCATGGAATGATCATTCTACTTTGGAGTTTGACTACGTTAGGAACCTGAGATAAGCCGAATCATGCAGTATCTGTCATTTTGTTACTAGCTTATTTCATTTAGCATAATGTCCTTAACTTTCTTCCATGTTGTAAAATATGTGTAGTAGTACTTTGGGGATTTTTTCTGTATATTATTTCATTGTATTAATATACAACAATTTATTTCTCCATTTTATCTTATGGTAATAATTATTTCTTATAAAAATAAGCCAGGTTATGCTGTTCTAATGGTAATAGAATAAATATAAACATGGCTTACATACCATGCAGGTATGATTGAACATGTATATCACTTCAAAATTTTCTGGGTAGGTTTATAAAATAATGAAGATCATCAATGCATATCCAAATTAATTTGAATGTTTATTAGAGCTAACTACATTATTGTTAGTTAAATATTTATTTAATATACAACATATATGTATGTTTTAAGTGGTCAATAGCATGATAGAGGTGTGTTTTTCATAGGCCATGTAGTTGCACCTATTGCCTACTGAGTTTCCTTAGATAATCAATTCAGGAAGTAGCTCATTGCTCATTTTACAAAATTAGAGATTAATTTTTATGTAAAATAATTATATGTATAGTTTTGCTTTTTTAACACATTATTGGTCATATCATTAATTTATTTTACTTAAAATTTTCACTCAGAAACTATGTCCCATTATATGTTACTATTATATCATTTCTAAGAAGATATATTATCAAATTTATAACATACTAGGAACATATTACTGTGACTCACAAAAAATAAATAGGTTAACAGCAGAGGGTGAAAGAGGGTATTACAGGCATAGGAACTTAAAAAAAATGAAATGAACAAATAAAAAATCCTGAGACTCAGGAAAGCCCTGCATATTTGGGTAAAGGCAAGTGATAGTATGGGCTGAATCACTGAGTGTGTGGAAGGGCAAGAAGGAGGTGGTTGGAGTTGTTAAAAATGATAATCACTCGTCCTACACTTTGCACTCTCAGTAGAGGACAAATAGAGAAATAAGACACAAGATCCTCACAGAAGGAAATCAAAATATCAGCGTTAATACTCATAAAGTTAACTGGAGGACACAACTTAGATCTTCAGGCACAATGGGGTTTTCTAATTCCCTCACTGCTTTCCCCAGATAAGTCTAATGAACCCAGGCACAAGGGAGATAGGGACAACATCCCACCTTCCCTACCAAGGGGGGATGGGATACATAAAAGAGGATACAAATGCTTGCCCAGAGGACAGGCCAGCCCTGAAAAGAGAACCTCAAGGAGACTGGGCCATTCATCTCCAGTTCAGTCTCCCAGCTTCACCAGGGAGGAGTCACTGCTCTCCCTTAAGGAGGAGAAGAGCAGAGATATGGATAGAGGAAGGTTTCCTCCCTTTCTTTACCTGCTGGGGCACGGAAGGTAGGTGCGCATGTAAAAGGAATCACCTGCTTTGGACCAGAGAGAATTGGTCCATTTAAAAAAATGGGGAATCGTTTGCCCAAATCAGGTTTCTTCTTGTGAAAAATCATAGAGTTACTTATAACATGAAAGCACATAGTTGCAAGTCAAATTCTTGCTTCCAAAGTTCCATAAATATAGCTCAGAACAGTTTTACTGCTGAAATATTTATGTTTTCAAATTGTTTCAAAAATGTAACTATTATAAAAAATGTGAAGAGAGCAACTTCTCAAAGACTATTTCCTCTTCAGCCCAGATGTTTCCGTATATTGGGTGATAACCTTCCCTGCTTCTGGGGACCCAGGTCATTTTATGCAATCTCTTAGTAAATAAACAAAATGTAAACTGTTTTAGAAGCCTGCTTTCCTATACCATAGTAACTTCAAAAAGAAAAAGTGTAGATATTGTTCTGGAACAATTCACCAGCATTTCCTACTTGCAGTAACATTCTTGAATTCAGAGAAGGACAGAGCACTCCACTCTGCCATTACTTGTGTGAGGAAAGAAGGACACAGATAGCCAAAAGAGGTTCTAGAAAACTGATCCTACTGCCCACTAGCTGGGCTCTCTGGTGCATGAGCTGTCCAGAGAAGAACAAATCCATATGATGTGGTTAGCCAGAGAGAACACGAACTATTTTCAAAATATGTGTAGGCTGTATGGAAATCACAAGACATTGTATAGCATCCAGGACTAGTAAAGGAGGCGCCACTGCCACCTGTAGGCTGGAGTGGTAAGGAGAGCTGTGTGGGAGGG
>VBSM01003227.1:1457404-1493577 GCA_008086735.1 Cheirogaleus medius | reverse complement strand
CCAGGAGGGTGGGGTCTGTTGAAAACTGCCAGTGTTTGTCAGAAATGGAATAGGGCCAGGGTAAGTGGGGCAGAGTCCGTGGTTTCAGCTCTAAATGTCTGGGTAGAGCAAAGGCAGAGGAAGCCAGGATGCCCTAACAGCAAAACAGACCTCTTCCATTCCTAGGGGGAATCATTGATTTATAATTGGCAAATATAAAGTTTTACTCAACAGGTAGAGCATCAGGATAAACATACATGTGCTCTGTTATAAATTTTGTTTATGATCATGTATCAAGAGCAGAAAATATATCCAGAAGGAGAGAAGCTCAGGAGACAAAAGACAAATGACCAATTCAGATGCAATGTTTCTCTCCTTAATGGCACATCAGTAACACAGAAACACCTCACCTGTGCCAGATGCTTGTCAGTGCTCCACCCACATGCCCATAGAACCTCTTCCCATTTGGTGCACACCAGCTTAAAGTAAGCTTTCACAAACTCCCAACAGCCGACATCAACTCTATTTGCCAGAGAGTTCCACTCAGGGTGCCAGAGCCTGTGTCCCTGCGCAGGAGAGCCCAGGGAGCCTGGAAACGTATGTCCCCTGGAGCATCCCTGGACCCGTGACTGACACATGTCAGGGCATAACTATTCTACATGCCTGGTCTCTGCCCAGGACAATTCTGAGGCATGTTACACAATGTCTTCAAAGACTCCATGTGGACTGGAGCCAAAGTTGCCCAGTATCAGAATTTGCCTGACATTGCACACTTTCTCAGTGTTCCTCACATTCACTTCTGCATTCCTCTGCTGGATTTGCCTAGAATGCCTCCAGAGAAATCACTTTAACATGAATATTCATCTTAGTGTCTTCTGGTGAACTCAATCCACAACTGAGGGGAAGGAAACCAATGAAGAATGTGGAAGAAGATTGCATCCAGAGGAAAAGTGGTGAAAAAACCATTTGAGGAAAAATTTTAAACCATCACTTTTTAGAAAGAAAATATTTAGAATTCAGAACATATCATGAAAGAATTCAAAAACAAAATACACTTTACATATCAGTACTTCTTCAATTCACAGGAAAAATCTTGAGAGTTCTCATCTCAGGAAACTAGCTGTTGAGTACAGAGTATGGCATGGCCGCCAGTTGGCTGCAGAAGACAATGGTGTATCCCAGTGGTTCTCAGAGGTTAGTTTCCAGAGCAACAGCAGAAGCACCACCTAGGAACTCCTTAGGAATAAAAATTCTTGAGTCCTAACCCAGACCTACTGAATCAGAAACGACAGAGGTACCCAGGATCTGCATTTTAGTGAGCCTTTCAAGCGATTCAGGCACATACTTAAATTTGAGACCACTGGTGTAGCCCCTGGTCCCAGGAAGTGAACTGAGGTACATGCATTTACCTGATCCAAAGAAAAAGAAAGCTTTTGGATTTGCCTCAAGAGAGAGAAAATGAAGGATAGTGAAAAGGAGAATATGTCAGAGATGAAGATGGTCAGCATCATGCTTATGACTACAAAATTCACCAGCTTGTGAAACAGTTTGATAAAGGATAAGTTTGATGACTGATAAAGGACAGTTTGATGAAAAGAGATGTGCCACCCACACAGTGGTTAATGATGTAGTGGTTACAGAAAGACAGACTGACCATTACCTCTGAGTGGCCCATGACGCCATCAATACTACCCCAATAAAAACAAGTACAGCAGATGTATCCCTAACAATACTTACTTGTACCCCCATAATAAGAGGAAATAAAAAAAAACAAGTACAGCAGAGAACAGATTGGAGGGGCACAGATCCCATAGTGATCCCAGGCCACAAGTATTAAAACAGAGTGATCACTAATAACAAAGCTGCAGAAGAAAAGAGGAGAATCTTGCACTTCAAACTACTGATGTCCCTTCCTGACATAGAGTTCATCCTCATTTTAATTTTAATTTAATTGACAAAGGAGGAGGAGGTCTGAGAAGAACAAGCTGAAGACAAGCTCACCAGGATTCTTTTTATTTCAGTAAAATATGAGAGTACAAACATTTTGGTTACATTTTATATCTTTGCCTCTCCCTAGCAAGGGTTAGAGGCATGCCCCTCCCTTCCACAATGCTCACTGCATCCCTCAGATGTGGGTCTACCCCCCCCAACCCCTGAATCCCTTGAGAAGATGTTGGGAAGACCCTTTCAGACATCGGCCTAGGCAAAGAATTCTTGAAGAAGATCCCCAAAGCAATACCGCAGCAACAAAAATAAACAAATGGGATCTGATCAAATTAAAAAGCTTCTGTACAGCCAAGGAAACTATCATTAGAGCAAATAGACAACCTACAGAATGGGAGAAAATATTTGCTCTCTACACTTCCGATAAAGGTCTGATAACAAGAATCTATCTAGAACTCAAAAGAATCAACAAGAAAAAATCACCAGGATTTTGAGGAGAGACTTCAGCGAAGTTAAAGTGACCAGGCTCTAAAAATAAGGGGAGGAGTATAGGCTGGAGTTCTTGTCCATTTGTGAAACAAACAAAAATCAAGTAGTCTCTGTTGAGACATTCCCTCTGGAGAGTCATCTCTGCAGGTAGGAAAGAAGAACCTCTGTATAGAGGTTCTATGACTCTGAAATGAGAATTTCTGTCACTGTAACAGGAGAATGACTAGCATTAACTCAGGGAAGATGAGCAGTGCATGAATGCCTGTCTCTTCTTGTCTCTCTCTGCACTTATCTGTGCCCTTCTAAAGTGAGTACACTCCCAGGTTTGAAAATGTCCTGATACAGTCAGCTCCTCTGGGAGGCCAGCAATCCAGGCTGGGCTACATAGAGTGTGCCCTGAGAAAACAGTACTCACAGCAAAGACAGGGAAAGAGTATTTCAGAGAGGTTCAGTAGCTGCCCATGTTGCTTAGGGACTATATCTTGAATCAGGAATGAGAAGTGGGAAGAGACTTAGAGATATCATGATCTCTGCCTCCATTGCTTCAGTCACCCTCACCCCAGAACCCAATTAGAGGAGGAAGCAGTTCCTGAAACACTCAGTTTTCAGGCCTCCATGTTAGGAAGAAGAGCATAAGACACACAGGGTGCCTCCATGCAACCACACTCCCTTGTTCAGCTTAGGGTCAGCAGTGTGGTTTTATAGCCTTTGTATTCCCACTTCCTAGAGGGACGGTGACTGGGGTGGATGGGTGGGGGTAGGGGTGTCCTGAGTAATAACTTCTCTTTTTCTGTTATGGCAGGAAAACTAAAGCCTACAGTATCCTAGAATCAACTCTGATCCAAACATTGTGATTTCAAATCAAGTCTGCGCCTGGCTACTCCCCTCCAAAGAAAGGAAACATCATCTGTCCATGGCACTAGGGCCATAAGATGATATTTGAAAGGGGATTTCTTTTACATATATATAGATCAGAGATCTGGCTGGAAACCCAAAGATATTTCCCTCAGGTACTCTCGTAGGAGGAGCTTCTATAACAAACAAGAAAATGTAGTTTTTACAAATGGAACACACTTTGACTTCTACACAAAATTTTACTTCCCACAAGGACTTCTCATCACAGGAGTAGCAGCAAGAGCTCCTCTTTCCAGACCCCTGGGTAGGGTACAGGGTTGACTCTAAATGGTTATGTCTACACTGGCTCCCAGCAAGGATGACAAATACTCAAGGACACAGTGTGTGAGCCTGGCAATTGGGTAGGGTCCTAACATGCTCAACATAGCAAAGCCCCTCACGATATTACCTTTTTCAGTAAAATTGTCTAGAAACTCTCAAAGTTGCCAAAGATTTTGTGTTATCAAATAACAATGAAATCTGCCCCCAAAGGGCTTAAAACCTGTGCATGAAGGAAAGAGAAGAAGTAAATGTCATATTACCATTGGCTCTGCGGAAGCAGTAATGTGCTGTGTAGAGACAGCAGGAAAGAATCACACATAACCATGGTGACATTTTTCTAAAGATACTTCAATTTTGGAGGCAAGAATCAGTACATATTCTCTATTATTTTGGCTAAGGCAGAAGTTCAGTATATGAATGATTCATACTTTTATTCAATAACTATTCCATAATTCCATAATTTCTACATTTGGAAAAGACTATAAAAATTAAATTATACCCAACAGCTATAAAAAGTTTCCTCCAAAACATGGTGTTAATTGAATGATGGTGCAATTTATTTCTAGACTTTACCTTCTTAAATAATGCTACATATTTTTCCCATAAAAATGAAATGTGTTTAAAAACTGAAGTGGACATAACACTTTTAAATACAGGACCGACAACCACTAATCTGCTCTCCATTTCTATAATTTTGTCACCTCAACAATGTTATATAAATGATATCACACAGAATTTAATCTTTAGGACTTTCATGAAGCATAATTCTCTTACATCTGGACCGAGATGTTACACTCTGACACTAGGGAACAAAGAGAAACATGTGTGAGAAACTATATATATAACATACCGAAAAAAAGCCACGAGACCGTAAATGTGGAAAGGAAGATGCATCCCTCACTTTTCTTAATTTGGGGCAGAAAAAAGGAAAGAAGGAGTATCAAAGGGAATTTTTAAGGGTAAATCAGGCTTGCATATGTTTAGAGATAGAAAAGTCAGTAAAGATGAAGAGTTAAGAGGTCTAAGAAAAATTAGGAGATTTTGAGGGAATAAACCCCAAAAAAGAAAAGAATTTGATGAAATTTAACATATACTCTTGTTTTTAAAATACTCATTGAATCAGGGAATGATGGATACTTCCTTAAGATGGGAAAAGATATAAATTTCAGCCAAAAGCCACCAACTTAGTTTGAAAACACTGGAGTCAAAACCAGGATGCCCACAGTCTTCATTATTATTTAGGATATATTAAAGATATTAGAAAATACAATTTTAATAGGAATGAGGCATAAGAATCAGAAGGGAACAAGTACAACTATCTCTCTATAGAAAACTTTTTATTATATATTTGTAAAACCTGAAAGAATCAATGGAAAAACCTCTACAAATAATAACAATTATGGTACAAAGTAGAAAATTAATATATAATAATCAGTACAGCTTATTTATACAAATAATAATCAGATCTAATAAAAGATAAGACCCTCTTTACAGTAGACAAAATAAAATTCCCAAGTATTATATAAGAAGTATGTATAACATAGATAAAGAAAAATATGAAACACTCTTAAAAGATACTCAAGTAGACCCCCCAAAATGGGATGACATACCACGGTTCATGATTGGAAGCCTCAAGATCCAAAGATGTCGATTCTCCCTAAGTTTACTTGTAAATTTTAAGATGCAATCTTAAATGCATCTGTGCAGCAAATATGCCATCGGGATTTTTCCTGGAGCTAGACAGATTAATTATAAAAATTATGGTGAAACTTGAATACTCAGCAAAACCCTAAAAAAAGAGGAAAAATATGTGGGATGGTACCCTCAAGATATGAAAACAGAATGAAGTTTCTAAAGTTAAAACAGTGTGGTATTGGCTTATGGATAAACTGATAGACCAATGGAACAGAATGAAAAAACACAAAAATAGCCCAACTGCCTTTGAAATTTAGTATGTGATAAAGGCAGGAGCTCAAAAGTAGGGAAAAGAGGGGTTTTTTTTTTATAAATAGTGATAGAACAACTGGATAGCCATATGAAAAAAGATAAAGTTGGATCCATTCCTCACATGATACATTGGTTTCTAAATAGATCAGACATCCAAATGTAAAAGAATGAAATCATACAACACTATGAAAAAATGAATGAATTTCTTCAAACCTAAGAACAGCTAAAACATTTCTAACTGCGATTAAAACACCAGAAACAACAATAAAAGATTAATAAATTTAATTTTAAAATAATTAATTTTGTATGATAAGTCAAAAACCAAATCACAAATTGGGAAAAATGTATGCAACTTACACTTCAGATAAAAAAATATATATATCGCTAATATACACCTCTAAAAATTGAGGTGATCAAAATCCCAATAGAAAAGTGGAGAAGAGGTGTGAAAAAATAGTCCATGGAAGAATACCAATAGTCATTAAAAACACCCCCAATCTTTCTCATAATAACAGAAGTACAAATAAAACAACACAAAAACTATTTCTCAACTATTAGAAAATTTGAAAATTTTGAGAATATACTATGTCGGAGAGACTGTAGGAAAGCAGGCACTCCCATTTATTACTAAGTGGAATTCAAATGTCTATTCTCCCCAGAAAGACCTACTTTCTGGGGAGAAAGATTCAAGAAAATCACAATCAAAATCTCAGAAATTTTTGTAGGAATTTACAAGCTAATTCTAAAATTAATATGGAAATTCAAAGGACTTAAAACAGCCAAAACAACTTTTTAAAAGGAGACCGAATGTTATTCTCAAAAAGTAGTGCGAAGAAAAAAAAGAAAAGGAAAAATAAAGCTATAGTAATCAAAACTGTGTGATATTAGCATCTGGATAAATAGATATATGAAAGGAACAGAATAGAGAGAACAGAAACAGACATACACAAATAGGATCAATTGATGTTTAAGGTGAAAGGACAGCAACTAGAAAGCTATGTGCAAAGAAAAACCCCATAAAAACAACTTTGATCCATGTTTCGCACTATATACAAAAATTAACTCAAAATGGATTATAGACCCAAACGTAAAAACCTATAAGACTTCCATAATAAAATATAGGAGAAAAATTTTGTGATATATTTTAAGCAAAATATTCTTGATATGACAACAAAACTACAACTGATGAAAGAAAACAGTGATAAACTGGACTTAATTAAAATTTAAAATTTTTGTTAATAGAATGAGGAAACAAACCATGATTGCATATTTGATAAAGGACTTGAATCCAGAGTATATGAAGAATCTTCGGGCCTCAATAATAAGAAATAAACAACCTAGCTTAAAGATTGGGAAAATGATTTGAATAAACACTTCACCAAAGATTTATGGATGGCAAATGACCACATGAAAAGATGCTCATCATCATTAGTCATTAGGAACTGCAAATTAAAACCACAATGAGATACCACTACACACCAACTAGAATGTCTTCAATTAAAAAGTAGACCATCCCCAAGTGCTGGTAAGAATGTGGAGAAACTGAAACTCTCCAATACAACTAGTGGGACTGTAAAATGGTGCAAGCACTTTGGAATAGAGTTTGGTAGTTTCTTAAAAAGTTTAATACACCTATGATATGACCCAACAATTCCACTTCTAGGTATTACCAAAGAAAAATAAAGATATGTCCATACAAAGGCTTGTACATGAAGCTCATAGTAGTTTTGTTTGTAAGAGTCAAAAGTGGGGAAACCACCCAAATGTTCATCAACAGGTGAATAGATAAACAAATGGTGGGATGCTCATATAATGAAATACTACTCAGCAATAAAAAGTAAATAAGTATTAATGCATATAACTACTTGGAAGAATCTCAAAATACACTGGTTAATAGAAACCAGACAAAAATGAGTATATACTGTATGATTCTATTTATATTATATAAAAATCTTGAAAATAAAAATAATAGTGACAGAAAGCAGATTTCAGGGCAGGGTGGAAAGGAAGCTGGGAGGAAGGGAAGCTGGGAGTAGGGGATCTCAAAGGGACAAAACTGTGGTGACGATTTCACAAGTATATATATGTGTGTCAAAACTTATCAAAATTAACACTTTAAATGTGTAGTTTATTGTATGGCAATTGCATCTTATTAAAACTCTTTTTAAAACATAAAAATAGATAAATAAATATGTAAATGTTTATTAAATTGAAAATGCTTGTAATCCTGGCACCTTCAGGCCTCCAGTGCCCTATCCCTGCAAAGCATCAACCAAATAGAGGCAGAGGTCATGTAACCACTGGGTGGAGACAGATGATCAGGAGAACCGAAATGCAGCCAGACCTGAGCTGCCATGGCTGTGCTGTTGCCTCCACCTCCCCATGTCTTCCTTCGCTCTCATACCCTTTCCCATTGCACTTCTTTCTGATCTCAGGAAGAATAGTAAAAGATGTCTTGAACAGATCACAGATAACACTAACCATACAAGGCCAAGTTGGTTAATTAAGCTTCATTAAAATTAAGAACATCTGCTATCAAAAATACCATTAATAATAAGCAAGTCACAGTATGGGAGGAGATACAGACATATAGATCAATTTATATATATTCATGTATACTCATATATGCATATACACATATATATTATACATATATACATACACACATATGTAAGGATAAAATATATAGTACATATACATATAGATATATATCTTTATGTGTGTATTATGTGTATATATTACACATATGTACATATATCATATATACATACACATACATACACACACATATATATAAGAACTTACATGTAGAATTTTTTTAATTTCTTCAAATCAATAGGAAAACAACTACCAACCCTATTTTTTCAAATGGGCAAAGGATTTGAATGCGTACTTCACAGAAGGAGATATCCAAACAGGCAACAAACATACAAAAAGGTGCTCAATATCATTACCCATCAGGAAAATGAAAATTAAAACCAAAAGGCATCCTGCACACACCAGAGTGGATAAAATAAAAATATCAAGTGTTAATGAGGATGTAGAACAACTGGAACAATCAGCCATTGCTGATGGCAGTGCAAATGGACTCAACAAACATTTTCGAAAAAGTTTGGCAGTATTTATAAAAACTATGCTTTAGTTTATATAAAAATATGCTTACCCTGTTATCCAGCAAATCCACATCTACTTATACCCAAAAGAAATATTTGCATAGTTCAGCTAAATACATGTTCAAAAAATGTTCATAGAAGCTTTATTAATAATAGGCAAAAACTTGAAACTATCTAACTGTTCATTAACAGGATAAATAATTGTATATTGGAATAATACACAGCAACTAAAAAATAAAAAATAATCTCCCCATACATGTAACAATATAAAAGAATATCACAGTCTTTATGTTGATAAAAAGAAGCCAGAAACAATAGAGTACACGTTTATATGAACAGTGGCTAGCTGTAAGGGTGGGGGGTTGAGGGAAGGTTGTATTTACTGGGAAGGAGCAAGAGGAAACCTTCCAAAGTGGACAGAAATGTTTTACATATTAAAAAGTTCAATGAGCTAAGGTTTGTGTACTTTGCTGTAAGTTAGACTACAAAAATTTTTTAAAGGTTTCTGTTTTATTTCATTACCTACATTGTACTGCATGCCCACCACACCCATCCCACTCTCAAATTCTAGGTCCCCTGAATTCAGTGGTCTATTCAATCTCATTTTAGTACAACTTCTATGGAAAAAAGTATGGAGATTCCACAAAGAACAAAAAGTAGGTCTACCATTCAATCAAGCAATCCCGCTACTAGGTATCTACCCAAAGGAAGTCATTATGTCAAAAAGACACCTACACCCACATGTTTATCACAGCACAATTCACAATTGCAAAGATAATAGAATCAATCTAAGTGCCCATCAATACAAGAATGGATAAAGAAAATATGGTATACACACACACACACACACACACACACCGTGGAGTGCTACTCAGCCATATAAAGGAATGAAATGATGTCTTTTGCAGCAACTTGGATAGAACTGGAGAACATTTTCCTAAGTAAAGTATCTCAGGAATGGAAAAACAAACAACATATGTTCTCATTAACAAGTGGGAACTAAATGATGGGTATATATGGTCATAAAGTAGCGTAATGGACATTGGAAACCAAGAAGGGGGGAGGGTAAAAGGGGGTTAAGGGATAAAAATTTGCCTGTCAGTTACAATGTACACTATTCTGGTGATGGGTACACTAAAAGCCCTGACTTCAGCATTATTCAATTCATCCATGTAACAAAAATATTTGTGGCCCCTTAATATTTTGAAATTTAAAAATAAATAAAAATAAATAAATAAAGTACAATCCTCCTCTATATGCTTATTCTTTTCATTTCATCGACATTAAACAGAATCAAAGGGCAAAATGAAACATTTATCCAAACTTCCCTTATTTTCCAATAGAAGAGTTCATAGTCAAAATATTTCCCCTTGGGGAGGGTGGGAAGAGGATAAAAAGTAAATTAATTAATTAATTAAGAAAAATATTTCCCCAGCATGTCACTTACCATTGCTTCTCAAAGAAAACTTACTACTGGTGGGTTTAAACCAAAAAGTTCTTCTGATTGTTTATATAAAGCTATGTTTCCCTTTATATAATACTGTGGATTTATTAACTTATCCAGAGATCACCATTGCTTCACCTTTTATCTTATTGGAATATCATGGATATCTGCAATGCTTGACAATTCAGTAGTAATTTCCTCTCCTAATAAGCAATGCTTGGTGCTACCCTGATATGTGCCCAAAACTATCTATTGTTTCATTACTTCCTCTAGACCAGTGTCATGCAATAAAAATATAATGCAAGCCACATATATAATTTAAAATTTTCTAGTAGATGTATCTAAAAACTAAACAGGGAAATTAATTTTAATTATAAACTTTAACATAAAACATACAAAATATTGTCATTTTAACATGCAATTAATATAAAAAAGTATCAAGATATTTTACATTATTTTTTTCATAATAGTTCTTCAAAGATCCAATGTGTATCTTACACTTACATTGCACACTTATAGTATGTCTCAATATGGATGATTGCATTTCAAGTGCTCAATAGCCATATGTGACTAGTGACTACTGTATGGTATAGTGTACTTCCCAATTACCTTGAACTACACACTTCCTTATCAGATCTCTAGCAACCAAGTTAACACTTAAAATGAGACTCCAAATGCTCCCTCTGTTCATCTTAAAATAATATATGACACCTCCATGCAGAATCTTTACCCACTTTAAAATTTTCTCTCTCCCTTGGTAGTTCTAGTCCACTGATTAGACTGTTTCTTCAGGGCTCCACTCACCAAATTAGTATGCACCATGCTTGCTTCTATGTGAAACCTAACATACTTCCCACCTACACACTACAAAACGCATCAAATACTGATCTTGTCATTTTGCCAAGACCACCTCAAAAAAAAGTTTCACCTCCTGAATTCTTGTAAAATGTGATATATTAAAATTATTCTGTGAAAAAATGGCATGAAATTACTGTGAATATATTCATAACTTGAATGTGTTATGTCAACTAACATGTGAAATGAAATTTCCCAAGAAAGAGATGAGGCAAGAACACATGGCATAAAGGAAGATAAAATGGATTGGGATTCAAGCTGGGATTCTAGTCCCAGCTCTGTACCAGGCAGTTCTGTGTTCTTGGGCAACATGAAAATACTTCCCAGTCTCCAAAGTATGATTTATTATATAAAGGGACTAGATGAAATGCTTCTTAAGCCCTATTCAGCATTGAATATTCTATAATTATAGAAACTTTTTCATAAAATAAAAAAATAAGAGTTGGGGGTGGGGGTAGAGGAGAATAAATCCACTCAGAAAAAAGAGTTAAAATTTGCCTTACGTATAGTATAGAAAGCACTGTAGCTTAGATTCCTCATTTTAAAAAGTAATAATCATAATAAAAACACTAATAAAAAATCCTTGGATTTGTTCTCCCTATTTCTAAAATTTTTTTCAAGACAAGGTTATTCTGCCCAACATCCTCTTGAGGGCAAGTTTGACATCCTTATTCCTCAGGCTATAGATTAAAGGGTTGAACATGGGCACGACAATGGTATAGAACAGGGAAGACACTTTCCCCTGGTCCAGGGGTAAAATAGAAGGTGGTTTGAGATACATAAAAGCTCCTGACCCAAAGAAAAGAGAAACTGCAATTATATGGGAACTACAAGTACCAAAGGCTTTGGACCTGCCCTCAGTGGAGCTAATATGAAGAATGCTGGAAAGAATAAAACCATAAGAAATAAAAATGGCAACAATGGGCACCCCAATGCCAATGGTCACAACAATGACGACCACCAGTACATTTATGTTAGATCCGTTGCAGGACAGCTCAAGGAGAGGAAGGATGTCACACATATAATGATTAATAAGGTTGTCTGCACAAAAGATCAGATACAGTATATTTCCCGTATGGGCTACAGCCCCAAAAACCCCCATCCCATAGACACCTGACAAAAGGAGCAAACACACCTGGGGAGACATGATGACCGTGTACAACAGCGGGTTACAGATGGCGACATAGCGGTCATACGCCATCGCTGACAGGATGAAGGACTCAGAAAAGACAAAGAAACAAAAGAAGAAGAGCTGAGTCATACACCCTGCATAGGAAATGATGTTCTTCTTTGAGACAAAACTCATCAGCATTTTGGGAATGATGGCAGCAGAGAAACTAAAATCTATGAAGGACAAGTTGAAGAGGAAGAAGTACATGGGAATATGCAGGTGAGAGTTCAGCCCAATCAGGGTTATCAAGCCCAGGTTCCCCACCACGGTGACCACGTAGAAACCTAGAAACAGGCAGAAGAGGGGGATCTGGAGTTCCTGCTGGTCGGTTAAGCCTGAGAGGATAAACTCTGTCACAGAAGAGGAGTTCTCAGGAGCCATTCTCTCCTAGGAGGGCCTATGAGGGAAAAAGAAAGAGTCCTGAGAGAGAGAAAGAGAATCCTCCCATTCTTGAAAATGACATATGAACAAAGAGATTTTTTAACTTGGGAGAATATTTCCTCACACATTTGTCTGTTTTCATGTTCCTCCAAGTGGCTTTAACCATCCTAGTAACTGTCTGAGGATGAAGTCTGCCTGCAGAGTGAAGGCTGGTACAACTGAGGAGACGGTCCTTTAGTCGAGTTGGGACAAGCCTCCAACCCTTACCATGGCCTTCTCCTGTGTACTTGCTTCCCTCTACAGCCCTTGATCAGGTGGGTAAGACCTGGGCCCCTTCTCTGGAGTGATTTTTAAGAGGCAGAAGCCACTTGACCTTGCCCAGACCTTCCACATTGGTTCCTATACTCTTAGAGCAGGAAGATGAAGCTGTGTCACCCAGAGTCTTTAGCTGGCATGGCTATGGAGTTATTATATGATATTATTATTCTGTAAAGTCATTCATTAAAAGCTAAGAAAAAAGAAGAGAAACATTTACTGAATATATCTAAATGTCATGTGGCAATAATGACTACCCTCATTCTACACATGAGGACACCAGGCTAAGCAACTTGCACAAAGTCCCAAAGCTACCGAGTTGCAGCAGCAGGTGGACTCAGTTGGGCTGGCTCCCCTGGATTAAGCTTGTAGCCACTCTGCTGCAGCACCCAGAGGGGCAGGTGGGCGGGAACTCACCCCCTTCAGCTTGGAGCCACAGTGCTGTCTCTACTGCCTCTCATCCATCTCTTTCATGGAAACGCAAATGGCCCTGCTGAAAAGGTGAAAACTTGGAGCTCAGACCCCTCTGCTTCTGCTTCTACACTTTGGGAATCAAAACATCTAGTTTATCTTGGTTCTCTTGCTGAGCTGAAGAACTCCCATTGTGGCTCTGCTCTGAGGTTCCTATATTGTTTTCAGGGATGAGACAGCATCCTTTCCTAACACCATAGATAACGAGAGACTAAAGAGTTCCATTCTGGATTAGAGACCTCAGTGAGCTAGTTATAGAGGCTCCCTCAGGGCCACTGCCTAGAGACCATCTTCCCTAAGGAAGAAATATTTGATTTGTTTACACCCTTGATAATGTTTCACGTGGCTTTTAATGATCTATGCTTTCATTCTGGTTACATTTTTTAATCATGATTAAGAGCAAAGCACTGTGGGAAAAATATGCTACCTTGTATTGAGCACTTACTGTGTACCAAACACCATATATGACCCAGCACCCTCATAGGAACACCAAGGATCCAACAATGTACAAAGATTTTATCTCATTTATTTCTCATGACAACCTCATACATTAGACCTGTTAATCTCCACTTTAAAAGTGAGGAGCACACATAGCTAACAGATTCCAGAATTTTGAGTCAAACCCTGGTCTGTCCAACTCCAAATTTTATATGGCCAAGGGAGCTTTGCTGAGCTTCCTAAGCAATCACAAAGTACTTAATGTATGTTACTGATGACACACAATTTTGTCTTCAGATACCAGTTCTGGTTCGTCTAAGCTAACACACTGTCACAACAGTTTTCAGGAAGGGATTTTATTAATATAGAGACTGATAAACTTTTGCATGGCAATTTGCCTTCTACAGCCCTAACCAGGGGCTTTTGTGTATTAAGGATGACAGATTTCATAGCCAACTAATAAATCTCTATTTGGGGAAATTTGAGCTTCAGTGTGCCAGCAGGTTAGATATGTTTTTGGTCCCGGGTTAATAGGAGAAATATTCTGAGAGAAGTTATAAGATCTTGACACAAAAGCAGAAGTCCATCTTCTTCCAGGCAAGTCCAACTAAAAGCACTGCACTGAGGCCTGTGCATGTTCACACACATCAGCGAGGACCTGCTCACCCTGAGCTCAGTCTCAGCAATAACAGCGCTCATCTGTCACTTTACACTTGGAATTTTCCACATCCCAGAGTGACTCTAGTTAGAGTCCCAATCCTTGTCTCAGCCCTACTGCACAAAAGTCACAAACAGACAAAAACAATTCATTAAAATAAAATTAAAATAAGTCCATAAGGCAGGCTCTCCTTGAGATCCAAGTGCAAAGAAGACGTTGAGAGTTCTCTGGAAGCTCCATGGGGATTTTGTCTGTTACTCCAGAGACAGTTGCCATGACAACTTCATTTCCAAATGCATCTTATGCAGGGCTTCTCTAAAGCCATGTTATCTGATGATTCACTCCAGTACAAGCAGCATTCAAAAAAAACAAAACTATTTTGACCTTTTTCCATTGGTGTAGTACTGTCAACTTCCAAAACTTGCATCTCTGAAAATGGCTTCCTTCTCGTGTTTATTTCTTACTTAAACTATATATTAATATTATACATGTACCATTACAAAGCATGTGAACATTCACATGCAATAAAATATATTTACATATATGTCTCATGCATGTGCATTAGCTCTCTCAGGCTTCCAGTAGATCGTCAAGTTGCAAAAGTGTGGTTCCAAGCCAATCACGAAGTTCATTAGGTTCCCAACTTTAATAAGAAGCACAAACCTGGCCAGAAAGAAGAGATGGCAGTTGAGAAGACTTTATGGAAATAGCCTCAATTAGCTCCTGAGAAAGTATTAAAAGATAGAATTAAATTCATCTAACAGCAGTTATATGGATTTGTATTATATTTAATGTTAAATTGACTTTAATGAGTGTATTTAGCAATACATAGTAATATGCAAGGTTCAGAGTTAGAAAAGGCATGGTTTGTGCCAGAAAAAAACTTATAGTCTAATAGAGACATCTCCCATACTGGCTCTTCTTCCTACTTCAGTCCCTTCATATTTCACCTTTGCCAGGATTCAGTTCCTAATCTTCCACATTTTTTCTGCTTCCTTAAATTCTTGGTGAGCTCATTTGTTTCATAGCTTTAACAATTCCTCTATATGAATGACTCCCAAATTTATGTCTTTAGTTCCCAATTCCCTGTTAAGCTCCTTTCTTGTGTCTCCAATGTCTATTCTGGATATTTTCAAAAGGCTATTTATATAATCATCCCTAAACTTGAGTACAAAGATGAACACATCCACTTTTCCCCAGAAGTATTAATAGATGTCCTCTCAATCTGTCCTCTTTATTTGGCTGTAATCAATAATGAGAAAGTAGACTGTAGCATTTATAAACTTGTTCTAAGTTTTGCTTTTTCTAGGACCGTACCAGTTACACCTATTAACTCAGAAAAATTATTAGTAGCCTCCCTCTTACTTTGAAATGTATCCTAATTGAATAAGCATTCAGAGCATGAACTTTTCAACCTGGTGGACCTCAACACAAATCTGGTTCTGCCACTTACTAACTAGATCTTGGGAAATTTGTTTAACCCTTCTATGAGTTTCTAATACTTTTATCTTAAATGAGGAAAATAACCACAACTTAAAGGATTGTTTTAATGAATAAATAATGTACTTTCTGGCACAAAGAAACACAAAAAGTAGTTTGTTATTACTATATAAATAACAATTATATAGTTTAAGTATATTACTTTCATTTTTAATTTTTATTAACAAAATAAAATATACCTATTATTAGAGTACTAATAATAACTATATCCTTGGATGAAAGTAGTTTCAGAACAGGCTGGACCAGAAAGAGACAGAGGGCAGGGAAATCAGTTCAAAGGCTTTACACAAGAGTAGGAACAGAAAAAGATGAATGGCACCACATGTTATGATATTATGATGAAATATAAAACAGCATTTCGTATCTCTATGGTTTGAGAGAGAACAAAAGGGAAGCAGCACAAATCAAATTTGATTAAGTTTTCAAGCCCAGGGAAATGGGAGCAAGATGAGATGAATGGAGAAATAAGGAAGGGGAAGGGCTGAATATTAGACAAAATTATGAAATGCTAGCAGGGCCTCCAAACAAAAATGATCAGAAAAAAGTAAAAATTGAAGATCAGAGCTTGGGTGGAAAGAAGATACAAATTGGGAAATCATCTGAATAGAGGTGATCATTAAAAAAGGGGGAAATTGCTGCAAGAACGACCGCTTAAAGACAATAATCAAGAGCAAGGATTGACTCTTTCAAAAATGCCAACAAATAAATAATGGAGGGAGGAAATTGACCAAAGGAATTGTCATTTAAAAAAAAAGCAAGTGTAGCAACTGAGAGCAAGACTTTGAGATAAAAATATCTGGAATTAAATCCCAACTGTACTCCTCATTTCTTGGATGAAGCTGATCATTTATAACTTATTTAACCTAATTAACACTCAGTGTCCCTGTCTAAAAAACAAGAATAATAATACCAAATTTGGAGATGTTTATGGGGATAAATTATACCCTAGTGAATTTAGTAAAATATTGGCTGACTCTATAAAATGTCACAGAAGCCAAATGTAGAGAGAATTTCAAGAGTGAGGGATAAATATGTTTACTAAGGGTTTCCTGGGAATAAAAACTGAAAAATAACCTTGAACTAAGTCATTCTCTTGTCCTCCTATTTGCTCATTTTTGCATATCAGTCTTACTATGCCTAGTCTGATAAAACCGTATACTGCTCATTGATTATTTCAAGACTATATTCCATAAATCCCAATGAAATCAAAAACTTTTTCAAGGAAAATTCTAAATCCTATAGCTTTGGGGTACACTAACACATCCAATACTTTTTGGATAATGAATACATTTATAGATACTCCTCAAAAACTTGCTGAATATAATGGATTTGTCTGTAAATATAATGCAATAAAAATCCGTATTGCAAACCTAATTCCAGGAATTTTTTTTTACTATCTAAAATAATTCATGAGAAGTTTTGATAAGCAAACATTTCATTCTCACCAAAAAAGTAATATGAGCTACAAGTAACTAGGTTTACTGAAACTAACCTAGAAGTCTTCAATATGTTAACACTGATACTGAAACAACAGTGAAGACAGAAGATTTCTGCCTTTCAGGGTCAAGGTGTTTGTAGAAGAAACCTCCCCCTTCCTCCCTTTCTTATAGGTGCTGGCAAAGGAAAAGTAACTAAGTGGCAAAAATTGCTGCAAAGGGTTTGGCTAGAGAACTGCCAACCAACTTAAATCTCTTCAAAACTGAATTCTTTTTCTTAAGGGACTTAAATTCAGGAGAAGTGCTAATTTATACAAAGATGCTGTGAAATCTATCATTTACACAGAGTATAAAGGGTACAAAAGAAATCATGACTGTGCTAGAAAGTAAAATATGGGTGTGATTAATCAGGACAAACCTAAAAAAACCTTCAAGTGCAACTTACTGGAAGAGAATATGTGGTTTGATGAGTAGAAGCAGGGACATTATTCTAAGCATAATAGATATCTTAATTAACTAATAATAAAATTAAATTAAATGTCTTATATGTGCAAAGAAACCAAGCAATGTAAAGAAAGTAATGTAGCAAAGTTCTCTTGTTGGACGGAGTCCTCTATAATCTTAATTGCAGGGTGGAAGAGACTGTCTACAATTTCTAAAGACTTCTTCTGGAAAGGAATTTTTGCAAAGCTTTCTCTCAATAACTTTATTTGAGTGACTAGCTTAAATCAAGAGGCAATGTGGTATCCTATATGGACCCAAGGCTTAGCAGTCCTAAGACCTGGCTCTGGTCATACAGTCACGGACAAGCCACTAAGTTGTCTTTGCTGGAAATTCCTCCTCTATAAAAGGAAAATTAAAATCTGCTTTACGTATGCTATAATATTCTTGAATAGAGCAAACCAGATATTGTCAAGCTCGGTGAATACTTTTCAATCCCTTTTTACTTGACACAGGTGACAGTTAACTCCTTCTTAAAATACTCATATTTCTTCTCTTTCAAGACACATCACCCTTCTGCTTTTCCTCCAGTTTCTGGCCACCTCTCAGTCCTTCAAGAGCTAAACATGGATTTTCCACAGTGCTCTATCCTCAGCTTCCTTCTCTTGGCATTCTACTGATGCTCTCCAAAATATTTTGTCCACTGTCATGTCTCATATCTGCTGATGACTTCCAAATCTATTTCTATCCACAGCAGAACACCCATTATAGACACCTAAAATTCAAAACATTAAAAATTTGGGCCAGGCACAGTGGCTCATGCCTATAATCCTAGCAGTGAGGGAGACTGGGGTGGGAGGATTGCTTGAGGTCAGGAGTTCAAGATCAACCTGAGCAAGAGCGAGACCCCATCTCTACTAAAAATAGAAAAAATTAGCCAGGGATGGTAGCAGGCGCCTGTAGTCCTGGCTACTCAGGAGGCTGAAGCAAGAGGATTGCTTGAGCCCAGGAGTTTGAGGTTGCTGTGAGCTAGGCTGACGCCATAGCACTCTAACCTGGGCAACAGAGTGAGACTGTCTCAAAAAAAAATGATAGCACCATCTTTCCTCAAAAACTTTCTCCTTCCCCTATAGTCCCTATCTTAATAAATGACACCATTTTCCCAGCTGCTGAATCACCTACATCAATAATAAAGTCAAATTGATTCTAACTTTTAAAGGAGTCAGGCTAGATTCCTGAAAATCAGGTCACTGAAAGTTAATTTACCAACAGGACAATTTACCAAAAACCAATTCACCAAATAAGCAATTTGCAAAGCTTCATTGTCCCTTTTAACAATTTATGTTTTAAGAGTACTACATGTATATGTTAGAAAAAGTATAGAATACATATTAACATAAAGCAGGAAATAAAAACCATCCATATTTCCACCACCTATAAATAACTACTATTAAGATTTGGGTGCATAATGTTTGATGTTAGGTTATATTGTATATACCACCTTGAAACATTTTTTTAAATTTCAGAATATTACAGGGGTACAAATGTTTTGGCTATATGAATTGCTTTTATACTGTTGGAGTCAAAGTTATAAGTGCCCATCACCAGATAGTCTGCATTGTACCTGTTAGGTGTGATTTTACCCAACTCTTCCACTCCTCTCCCACCTGCTTGATTTCCGTTGAGTTTTACTTCCATATGTCCACATGAGTGTTGATTCCTTAGTTCCAATTTAATAGTGGGTACATGTGGTGTTTTATATCATTGGCATCTATAAATAAACTTCAACATCATTATTCTTTTTTCTTTCTTTCTTTTTTTTTTTTTCAGACAGTCTCACTCTGTTGCCCAAGCTAGAGTGCCATGACATCAGCCTCAAACTCCTAGGCTCAAGTGATCCTCCTGCTTCAGCCTCCTGAGTAGCTAGGACTACAGGCGCCTGCTACCATCTCCGGCTAATTTTTTCTATTTTTAGTAGAGACGGGGTCTTGCTCTTGCTCAGGCTGATCTTGAACTCCTGACCTCAAGCAATCTTCCCACCCCAGCCTCCCGCAGTGCTAGGATTACAGGCGTGAGCCACCGCGCTGGGCCAACAGCATTATTCTTAATGGCTTTATGATATCCTTCAATGGGAATACTATCATTTAGTATGTTAATTCTTCTTTCTTTGACATTTTATTATGTCCGATTTTCACTATGATAAACCCTGCTGAAATGAATGTGCATTTTTGGAAATCTAACCACTTATTTTCTGAAAATAAATTCCCTGAAGTCAAATTGCTAAATCTAAAGATAAGCTCTTTAAGAGCATATTGCTGAAATGTTCTCATGAAAGATTTTTTTCAGTTACACTCATACTGACAATGTATGAGTATGCCTTTTCTCCATATCTTTTCTAACACTTTCCTAATAAATTGAGTCAATTTGATACAAAAAATGCCATTGTGTTGTTTTAATTCATATTTTTTTGATTACATGTTAGGCTTTAGGAATTTATTTTTATGTTTCTTGGCCTTTGCCATTTATATTTTGTATATGAATATTTAAATCTACTCTATTATACAGCCATTATGGAAAACAGTATGGAAGTTCCTCAAAAATTTAAAAATAGAATTACCATATGATCCAACAATTCCATTACTGGGCATATGTCCAAAGGAAATGAAATTAGTATGTTTTAGAGATATCTGTACTTCCATGTTTATTGCAACCCTATGCACAGTAGTTAACATATGGAATCAAACTGAATACCCATCTAATGAAGAATGGATACAGAAAATGCGGCATATATACACAATGGAATACTATTCCGTCATACAACAGAATGAAATCCTGTTGTTTGCCAGCAACATGGAGGAACCTGGAGGACATTATGTTAAGAAAAATAAGCCAGGTGCAGAAAGACAAATACTGCATGTTCTCACTCATACATGGAAGCTAAAAAAGTTAATTTCATAGAAGCAGAGAACAGTGGTTACTTGAGACTCGGGATAGTAAGGAGGTGTGGGGGACTGGGAGAAGTTGGTCAATGTGTACATAGTTACAGTTAGACAAGAAGAATAAATTCTGGTGTTCTAGTACACAGCAGGGTGACTACAACAAATAATAATGTAGTATTTATTTCAAGATAGCTAGAGGAGAAGATTTTGAATGTTATCACCACAAAAAATGACAAATGTTTAAAATGATGAATATAATAATTACCCTGATTTGATCATTATAAAATGTATACATTCATTGAAACATCACACTATACCCAATATGTGTAACTATTATATGTTGATTATAAATTTTAAAATTAATTAATAAAAAATAAATTAAATAAATCTACTTTCTTGAAGTATAACTGAAATATAATAAAATAAACCCAATTTATGTGTACAGTTCAGTAATTTTTGACAAATGTATGCACCCATGCAGCCACCACCCAATCAAGATATATGACAGTTTCACTACCCTAAAAAGTTCACTGGCATAATAAATGACTTCCCACCCTTGGTTCTGGGCAACTACTGCCTGTGTATTATTTTGGCCTGTTATTAAATTTTATAAAATGTTATCATCCAGTATGTACACTTTTCATTCAAGTTCTTTTCACTTGGCATAAACTTTTGAGATTCATTCATGTTGTTGCATGTATCGGTAGTTCATTACTTTTTATTGCCGAGCAATATTCAATCATATGATTATACCACAATTTTTTTATTCATTTGCTCGATTTGGACTGTTCCAAATTTTGGACTAATATTATATAAGTAAAGCTTCTATGAATATTCATACACAAATCTTTTTGTAGACAAATGCTTCCATTTCACTTGGACAAATATTTTAGGAGTGGAATTGCTAGGTTATAAAGAATATATATTTTTAATTATATAAAAATCTGCCAAAGTGTTTTCCAAAGTGGTTATGCCATTTTACTCCTACAAGCAATAAATGAGAGTTTCATGTGCTCACCAACACTTGGTTTTGTTAGCATTTTTAATTTAGCCATTCTACTGGGTATGCAATGGTATGATAATTTTATTTATATTTCCCTGATTATTAATGATATGATCATCTTTTCTTGTTTTTATTGGCCATTTATATTACATATCTTATTTGGCTATTTATATATTTCTTATTTGGCTATCATGTTTTTTTTAATTGAGTCTGGATATAAGTCTTTTGTCTATATTTGGAAAATATTTTCTCCCAGTCAGTGGCCTGTTTTTCATTTTCTTAGTAGTATATTTCAAGGAACAAAGTTTTAAATTTTTATGAAATCTACTTTATTTTGTGGGTAGTGCATTTTTTGTTCTGCCTAAAATTCTTTGCCTAGTCTAAGGTTGTAAAGACTTTTTTTTTTTATTCTATGTAGTTTTTGAGAATTCGTATTACTTTTGTGGTAATGTTTAGGTCTATGATCAATTTTGAGTTAATTTTGTTTAACTTTTGATTATGGAATATTTCAAACTATGACATGTAAACAGGAGAGTATAATAAACTCTTACATGTCCCACCTAGTTTCAACAAGTACCAACTCTACTATATTTGTATTTTTCATAAAACCTTTGAGCACCTGTATAATGGCTTTTTTTAAAGTCCTCGTTGACTAATTCCAACATTTTTATCATTTGTAGTATGTTTTTATTGACTGATGTTTGCATTGGTTACGGATTACATTTCCCTGCTTTTTGGAATATCTACTAATTTTTTTCAGTTCTAAACATTGTGACAATTACATTGTTGAGATTCTGTACTTTCTTGTGCTCCTTTAAAATTCTTCAGGATATTTTTTTTGGCAGTTAAGTTATACAGATCAGCCTAATTCTTTTGAGGTTTATTTCTAAAATTTGCTAAATCAGGTATAATATAGTGTAGGATAAGTTTAGTGCTACTCCTAAATCATGACCTTTCTGGGGTCAGTACTGAAATGTCCTGGGTGTTCATCCAGATTCCTCCATGCTGGAAGGTAGAAATTCAAACATCTCCTAGCCCTGTATGTTCTCTGGGAATTGTTCAGCTTCCAAAATGACAGTAGTTATTATTTACCCAGGCTCATGGAATTCACCCTCTACATACACAGTTTAGTTATTTAGCCAAAGACACAGAGGAACTGTATTCATATTTCTGGAGCTCTTTCTCCACTTAGCTCAAGTCCTCTTTTTCATAAAGTCCAGGTAACTTATCCTCCCTGAGCATTGATCTCTGACTCCACAATTCAGTAACAATTTCGAGCTCTGTTTTGGTCCACCTCTCTAGATGGCAGGATCTAGATAGAGCCTTCACAGTTAAAGTCTGAGCAATTATAAGACTCAGCTGGTTTGTTTCTCCCCTGTCACAAATCCCAGTCCAGAGATGTCTATTGTCAGTCATCTAAAGAGTTGTTTCATATATCTTTCCAGTTTTCTAGTTTAGAGTGGAAAGCCAAGTCTGGTACTAGTTACTCAGTCATGGCTATATGAAAAGTCTTATCTATTTAGTTTTGATTGGATTTTAGTAACTGCCAAAAATGGAATCAGAGAGAGAAAAAGACTAATAAAAGCTAAGAATTAATATATGCATGAGAAAATAAGCCTGGACTACAGTAAGCAATGATATTACTATTACTAATACTTCAAATAAAGAATATTTTTCACCTATTTAAAATATTAAAGAATGTATTTTAGAGAAAGTTACTTCCTGAATATATTTTTATGTATATATTCTTATGGATATAATCAGTAAATATATACTCATATGTGTGTGTGTATATATATATATAAAATTTGAATTAGCATATTCTTCTACATGTACACAAAAAGAATGCCCTATGGGATTTGCCTACTTTTAGTCTCCCTCAATCCCCTTTAAGAACACTCAGTGTGAAATCAAAAATCCATGGACAATATCTGCAACAAAAATAGATGACCAATTCCATAAATCCCAAAATGCAGATGGGAACAAACCATCAAAAGTTATAAAATCTACATGCTGTCAATGGAAAAGAAGCCACACTCTGTGAAATAATTTTAAAGAGATTTATTCTGAGCCAAATTTGAGGACCATGACCTGGAGCCATGCCCAAGAAGCCTTGAGCATGTGGACTGGCTGTGGTTAGGTTACAGTTTGGTTTTATACATTTCAGGGAGGGGGGGGGATTTACAGGTAAAGTCATAAATGAATATGTGGAAGGCATACATTGGTTTGGCCCGAAAAGGCAGGCCATCTCAAAGTGGGGGTTTTTAAGTTATAAGTGGATTTAAAGATTCTTTGACTTGTAATTGATTAAAGACCTGAAGCTTTGTTTAAAGGTTTGGAATGTTTCAAGATAAGGAGGTCTGTTAATCAGAGACAAGCCACGGGAAATATATTTGATATGTAAATTGAGGACAGGTGAGTTTGTCTTACATACCCTTAGGCCTGTTGATGGGTTACAAAGAATATCTCCAAGAAGGGAGGGGGCATGATGAGGCATGTCTGACCTCCCTTCTCTGGCAGGCAATTTAGTTTTAGGATATCCCTTTGGCCAAGAGGGGGGTCCATTCAGTCAGCTGATAGGGGAAAGCCTTAAGATTTTATTTTAGTTCACAATGCTTTCAGTAATTGTGCAAGGGAAAGCAGAAATTAGCAAGAGGGCATCTGACAAACCTGAGATTCCCAAAATCACCAAGAGCTAAGTACAGGAAATGCTAGCAGGCCAAATTGAGATAAGCAGCAGAAACAAGGAGGGATTTAGCATACTTCAATGACAGGTGAGTACAAGAGTTCTACTCTACCGACCCTGAGTCCTGTCTTCTCGCTTTCCTCCATGGACAGCATAAGCTTCACCACTCGCTCCACCACCTTCTCCACAAACTAATGGTCCCTGGGCTCCATCCAGGCGCCCAGCCGTAGAGTCCATCCCGCCAGCAGCGCGACCAGCATCTATGCAGGCGCCGGAGGCTCAGGCTCCCGGATCTCCATGTCCCGCTCCACCAGCGTCTGGAGCGGCTGGAGGTCAGGAGGTTGGCCGCTGGGATGGCCGGGGGTCTGGCAAGAATGAGGGCATCCAGACTGAGGAGACCATGCAAGAGCTGAACGACCACCTGGCCTCCTACCTGGACATAGTGAGGAGCTTGGAGATCGATAATCGGAGGCTGGAAAGCAAAATCTGTGAACACCTGGAGAAGAAGGGCCCTAGGTCAGAGACTGGGAGCATTACTTCAAAATCATCAAGGTCTTGAGGGCTCAGATCTTTGCAAATTCCGTGGACAATGCCCGCATCGTCCTGCAAATTGACAATGCCCATCTTGCTGCTGATGACTTTAGAGTCAATTATGACACAGAGCTGGCCATGGGCCAGTCTGTGGAGAGCAACATCCATGGGCTCTGCAAGGTCACTGATGACACCAATATCACTCGGCCACAGCTGAAGACAGAGATCGAGGCTCTCAAGGAGGAGCTGGTCTTCATGAAGAAAAACAAGGAAGAGGAAGTAAAAGGCCGACAAGCCCAGACTGCCAGCTCTGGGTTGACTGTGGAGGAAGACACCCCCAAATCCCAGGACCTCAGTAAGGTGATGGCAGACAACTGGGCCCCAGAAGAACCGAGAAGGGCTGGACAAGTACTGGTCCCAGCAGATTGAGGAGAGAACCACAGCGGTCACCTCGCAGTCCACCAAGGTCAGAGCTGCCGAGATGACGCTCACGGAGCTGAGACTTACAGTCCAGTCTTTGGAGATCGAGCTGGACTCCATGAGAAATGTGAAGGCCAACTTAGAGAACAGCCTGAGGGAGGTGGAGGCCCGCTACACCAGGCAGATGGAGCAGCTCAATGGGGTCCCGCTGCACCTGGAGTTGGAGCTGGCACAGACGCGGGCAGAGGGCCAGCGCCAGGCCCAGGAGTACGAGGCCCTGCTGAACATCAAGGTCAAGCTGGAGGCTGAGATCACCACCTACCGCCGCCTGCTGGAAGACAGGGAAGACGTCAATCTTGGTGATGAACTGGACAGCGGCAACTCCATGCAAACCATCCAGAAGACCACCACTCGCAGAATAGTGGACGACAAAGTGGTGTCTGAGACCGACGACACCAAAGTTCTGAGGCATTGAGGCAGTAGGAGCAGGGTGCCCTTATACCCATAAAAAGTTGACAGATCATTGAACATCAAAAAAAAGAAAAGAAAAAAGAGTTCTCTAAGGTCTGAGGGGGTCTGTGCCCCAAGATTTTCAAACATAATTATCCAGAATTCTTCTCCAGAACAAAGCTCCACACTTACAGAAACCTGTGGGAATAGAATCCAAACTATAATACATAGCACAGGGACAATAGAGATTTTTTTTTCTATCTCTGTATTCTATTTTCTTTTCTTTTCTTTTCTTTTGACAATAGAGATTTTTAAAATGAGGGAAAGTATCTAGGTCAAGTCCCATATAAAGCTTTTATAAGAAAACAACATGAAGAAGAAAAACTTCCCAGAGAAGAGGAGGTGAAGGGAAGAGATCATGAAACAGAAAAACATTTCTAAAAAAAGGTGAAAAACGAAAATCATGGCCAAAAGGAATGCCCACAATACAGATGAACACTAAAATCCTGTATTTTAAAATGCACTAAAATAACTTAGAAAATACTGCAAGATATGAAAGAACACTATATATAAGAATGTATAAAAAAACTCATAAATTAGGTAATATAACCAAGGAAGTAATTAAAAATTAAAGAAAAAAAATATTTCAGAACTGAAGGCTAAACTATAAGTAATAGAAAAATAAGCACAAAAAATAACCACTTAGTAGAAATATATACTAGAAAGGAGAAAAAAATTAAAAATCAAAAGAAAAAAAGAATTCAAAAGAATTGTTTGTATTTCAAAGCTAGACAATGATGACATACAGAAGGAAACAGAATAGATACTAAAAATTTGAGTTCAAGAAAATGTTTCTGGGCTTAAAAAACAAAAACAACAAAAGGATTAACGCATGTATTGAAAAGGAACACAGCATACCAGAGAAAACTGACTCAAAATGAAAAGCATCAAACCATATTCTAATAAAATTACTGGACCTCAAAGAAAATAAAAAGAGCTCTGGGTACCCAGGCAGAGAGACCAATTAATTCATAAGGTAAAGGAAATCAGACTGTCATCAAACATTTGACAGCAATGTTTTATGGAAGAAGAAAATAGTAACATATTTGAGATACACAGCCAAACTGGCTTCAAATAGAAAAGCTGCAGGCAAATTGCTATTAAGTGATTAGAACTTAAGGAATATTGTTCCTATGAGCCTTTCCTAAGAAATCTACTACCCAAGGAGCTTTAAATAACCAAAATTACTAAACAGACATAGGTAGCATTAAATATATATTTACTTGTAGAATCATTGTAATGGAGACAGTAGAATATGTCACCTATATGCTCTGACAGTGTATGTAAAATACAAGCATTTTAAAAGGAGAAATGAGGAAACCATAAACCAAAAAGTTGCTTTAACTATTTCCAGTAATCACTTTGATGACGGTATTATTGGCATATCAACTGAGACTGTTGTGTTTGTAATAGAGGATAAAGCAAACAGTAATTATGTGATGTTCTAACATCCCCTATGCCCTTGAGAACCAGGGTTCTTATGAAGAAGGATATACAGAAAAGATAGCAAAAATATGGTAGTCTTGAATTTGAATGGGAAGTTCGAATATCAACAAATAATATATACACACAAAAATATATAATATCCTATTTCTGACCACTGAAAAGTCCTGGAAACAATGACCAATCAGTAGTAATTAACATTCCTGGCACATACATTGTGGTACCTAAATACTATTTCCCAATTTTAAAAAATCAAGCCTTCTCTAAGAAATGTCTGACTTCATTTCTGGGATTTGAAATGTACAAGATGAATCTAGAATATCTTTGGCATATCAGACAACAATGAAGTTCTAAAATACTAGTATACCATGTCATAAAGACTCAAAAGACAAAATGAAGAGATCCCAACTGTCCAAAGAGGAAACACTATGAGCCTCAGCACAGATAATAACTGCAACAGGTTGAAGTACAACGAATGTTTAACCCATGAGTTACTAATGATATTTTCTCAAAAGTGGTCCTTTTATTATCTTACAGTAAAGAAATAATTATTTTGAACACTGATAAATAAGGAAAACAATTTTTAAAAGATTATCAGTAACATAACCATGGATAACACATTATTCAAGAATATATTCTTGCAAAAACCAGTTATGAATATATACTGCCTATAGGTGAAACCGTATTCGTGAAGAATTCTTACTAGTGCACTTTTCTTATGTTCCTCAATCTCCCACCATATTACCCAGCTGCAGACTCAAGGTGATAAATTGAATGCTACTGAATGTTCCCTATAATGCAGTTATGAAAATGAAATTAAAACCAGTTAACTAATTAAACAGTTTTCTTTTTTAGTAAAGTCAGTGAATTTGTTTTTGGAAAAATGTTCAATGCAGAAAGATGTAAAATAAAGTCTTTTTATAATACAGATTATAAATACAGTGTATTGTACATAAAGATAAGAAACTGATGATGAATACTGACCATGATGGTGGTGACTGATGCCTATGGTGATGATGATGATGAAGGTGATGGTAATGACTAAAGTGGTCATGGTAATGATGAAGATAATGAGGATGAAGCTAAAAATGTCCCAGTGCTGGCATTAGATACCAAGCCTCCCAGGCTGCAGGATAACTCTCTCAATAGGAAAAAAATTAACATACACAGAGACAGAACACAGAGACAGTTTGTTTTACTCAACACAGGTATTCAATGATAGTTGTAAAGCTGTTGTATTATATAAGAACAAATATCTTCCATTAATTCCCATTTCTAATGCAGAGCTTTGTATATATATTATTTTACAATCATATATTTTCCTTCTCAAAGTGCTTTTTCTTCACTTTCAAAAGAAAATATAGTTGCCTATGTAATTCTGCATGTTGTATTAGCAGCAATTCTGAGCTTCTGGTGACCTGATAAAATTAGTGGTAAGATTTTTAGCAACTCATGGATCATGTGTAAGTTATTGAGAAGATTACAAGAATAAAACTTAGATTTATATTGCCCACAATTTTCTATACAATAAAAAAAGATGTCCCCATCAGGAGGCAGGGACAGACTGCTTTGTAGGCAGGAGCAAACTCTGCTTCATAATATTATTCTGTTTTGTAAAGAACTTTGTAATGATATATTTAAAGTGAATTTCTGTTTCTTATCATTTTCAGAGACTCAGATTTGATGGAAGGGGATATGTAAGATACCTTTTTAAGCTATTGTCACTGTCCAGATGAAATTTATTTATCTCTTTTTTAAAAATTGAAATACAATGCAAAACTTCTAGCTGTTTCTGATACTAGTTACCAAGAAGTTAAATATCTCACTGCCAATAATTTAAGGTATAAAGATTATGAGAATGCAGACTTCATTGTCTTCGATGCCACAATGTGCACAAGTGTTGACATCGTTGCTGTTGGTCAAGTGAATCGGTGTTTTTTTAATGCTAAACAAGAAAGCAGGTTATAAACCAAAATGTATAGGATGTTCTCTTTGAAAAAAAATGTATTTTTACAAATATATATGTAAATGCGTGTATTCAGAGAAGACCTCATAGAATATACATAGCAATTTTAGTTTGTTAGTAGTTTATAATTATTTAATTTTTGATTGTATAATCTAATATTCTACAATGCAGATGTATTGCTTTTGTAGAAAAAATGTTTCTGGAAATATAGTAATAAGATCCCTTTTTGGCCTTAATTTACTAAATTCAGGTTACTTACGATATAAACATAAAGTGCCACATGCAAGGCAGCATGACACAGTGGAGGACGAACAGACTGGAGGTCAATGGTGCTAGATTGTAGGCCAGTGCTGCTTTTAACTTGCTCTATGACCTTGGGTATATTATGTAACTTCTTAAGTATCTATTTCCTAGAGCAGGGGTTAGCAAACACTTCCCAAAAGGGCCAGATGGTAAATATTTTAGGCTCTGTAGTCAAGAGTCTCTGTTGCCACTGCTCAACTCTGCCACTGGAGCAGGAAAGCAGCCATAGACAATGCACAAAGGAACGGATGTGGCTGTGCACCAATGAAACCTTATTACAAAAACAGGCAGCAGGCTGGATTTGGCCTAGTTTGCCAATCCCTGTCTAGACAATAGACAATATAACATAGCATTTCTCTTTTTTTTTTCCTATGCTCTTCTCGTAGTAAGAAATGAAGAGTAAAGCTCAATGTCGCATAACTACAATACAGTCATGTGACACTTTAAGATGAAGATGTGTGCTGGAAAAATGTGATGTTTGGCGATTTTGTTGTGCGAACATCATGGAGTGTACTTACACAAACCTAGAAGGCATAGCCTGCTGTATTATATAGCTCCATTATAACTTTATGGGACCACTGTTGCATATGTGGTCTGTCATTGACCAAAATGTCTTTATGTGGTACATGATTGTATTGCCATGGAGCCATAGCTGTGCAGATTTTTAAGCCTATAAACCATAAGAGAGGAAGAAGCACAGCAGAATTAGGTTCAAGTTTCAAGTCACCAGTAGTGAGTTCTATTACCTTAAGGAAGTCTTAAAATGTCAGCACTTCAGTTTTCAATTACAAAAATGGGATAATAATTCCAGCTCTGAATACATTCTGTCCACCTCCAAGTATTTTAGGAGTAGTAAAGAAGACTAATCTCTAAAAGAATGTGTACACAATAAGGCATCGCTAAAAAATTGTGTCATTATTCAAGGAGAATATTAATATATCAAGAATATAACTTTTCAGCTTAGAAATACATCTCAGAGACAGACTGTCTATAAATACCATACCCTAAATGTGATGGCACATACTTCTTGGAGAATATGTCTGTTATTTGAGTATTTCATTTCCATGAGGAGAATAGGGTCATGGTTTGATATTATGATTCAAAGCTATAATTAGTCATAATAAATAAGTAATGATCACTTAATGTATACAATAGTATGAGAGAGGGACTGTGCACTGTGAGGTAGATATTATTATTATTATTCCCATTCTACAGATTAAAATGCTTAGAATTAGAAAAGTCACATAACTTGATTAAAATTACATAGTAAAAGTCAAAGTTGGAATTTAACTCAGCTCTACCTAACTTCCAAGTCTACACACTAAATGTCAGATATCTTTTTAACACAAATATGCTTCTTTATATAAAAATATGATCCATGTTAAAACCACAAGTAAAAACTATAAGAGAAATAATATTTAATTAATTTTTATTTTTATAAAATAATGTATGCACATAATTTAAAATTCAAATACTACTAAAAGGTTAATAATGAAAAATAGCAGTTACTTGCCCCAAGCATTCCCAAGACCAACTCTGCTGCCCAGAGGAATTCACTTTCAAATGTTTTTTTTTTTTTCATTTTCAAATGTTTTATCTGTTTCTTCTGTAACTTGCTTTTATGTTTCTCCATAATATACCTACAGTGTTATTTGAGGACTCCACTAACTTAGACATTATAATAGATTAGGCCTAACTCATAATATAATAGTTATCAATAAATATTTGTTGAATGCATTACTTCTACTTAATGTAGATGCAGATTTTGCTAACACTCCTCTACTCCACTTCCTCTCTCTATTCTCCCAAAATAGTTATATGACAATTTGGGGTTCTCAGTCCTTAATGTCTACAGTATTAGATCTACATAAATTACTATCACTGCAGAACCATATATTGTACTTTGATTATGTTTTCTTATTTGTACTACTCGTAGTTTTCCTGGAATTGTGATAATTGTCCAATATTAAGTATGTCTTCTTTATATTTTCACATGCTCCGTAGTATCTGTCATTTGGAACAATCTTCCAATTTCATCTCTCTCCTTTCTGTTCTTTCTAAATTAACTCTTTAGACCCCCTGCATGGCTGTCAGCCTAGAATTCCCTTTGCTGTTCTCCTGCATTGGCTCCCCTTTATCCTAGGTTTTATCCCAGGATTGTCACTGAGATGACCAATGGCATTCTCATTTCTGCTCCTTTGTATATGGTGATTCCCTCTTTATGTCTCTCTCTCTCTCTCTCTCTCTCTCTCTACATATATATGTAGCATTTAATAGTATTTGAATTTTAAACTATGTGCATGTATTATTTTATAAAAATAAAAATTAATTAAAATAGTTTCTCGTAGTTTTTATTGGTGATTTTAATATAGATCATATTTTTATATAAAGGAGCATAAGTGTGTTAAAAATTTGTCACCTATTGGTATTTTCAAAGATCAACTTTAGTTTCATTGACTTCTCTGTACTGTTTATCTATTTCCTATTTCATTCATTTCTTTTTTTTTAATTTTTTTAATTCCAACATTACAGGGGTACAAATGTTTAGGTTATATATATTGCCCTTGCCCCACCCGAGTCACAGCTTCAAGCATGTCCATCCCCCAGACGGTGCGCACTGCACCCATTAGGTGTATATACCCATCCCCTACTCCCCCAACACCCGCACAACACCTGATAAATGTTACTACTGTATGTGCACTTAAGTGTTGATCAGTTAATACCAATTTGTTGGTGAGTACATGTGGTGCTTGTTTCTCCATTCTTGGGATACTTCACTTAGTAGAATGGGTTCCAGCTCTATCCAGGATAATACAAGAGGTGCTATATCACCATTGTTTCTTATAGTTGAATAGTACTCCATGGTATACATATACCACATTTTACTAATCCACTCATGTATTGATGGGCACTTGGGTTTTTTCCACATCTTTGCAATTGTGAATTGTGCTGCTATAAACATTCTAGTGCAGATGTCTTTTTTATAGAATGTCTTTTGTTCTTTGGGGTAGATGCCCAGTAATGGGATTGCTGGATCAAATGTTAGTTCTATTTGTAGCTCTTTGAGTTATCTCCATATTGCTTCCCACAGAGGTTGTACTAGTTTGCAGTCCCACCAGCAGTGTATGAGTGTTCCTATTTCTCCACATCCACACCAACATTTACTGTTTTGGGACTTTTTGATAAAGGCCATTCTCACTGGAGATAAGTGATATCTCATGTGGTTTTGTTTTGCATTTCCCTGATGCTTAGAGATGTTGAGCATTTTTTCATGTTTGTTAGCCATTAGTCTATCTTCTTTTGAAAAGTTTCTGTTCATGTCCTTTGACCACTTTTTGATAGCGTTGTTTGATTTTTTTCTTGCTGATTTTCCTGAGTTCTATATAGATTCATATTTCATTGATTTCTATGCTTATCTATTAATATATGATTTCCTTCATTCTGCTTCTTTTTTGTAATTAAGGTGTAAGCCTAGATTACTGATTTAATAATTTCCTTCTGTTCTGAGTTAATCATTTAATAAGTTTCCCTATTAACACTGCTTTAGCAATATTCCAAAAATTTTGCTTGAGGTGTCTTTATTTTCGGTCAGTTCAAAATTATTTTCTAATTTAATTTGTGACTTTATCTTCTTTGATCAATGTTATTTAGAATTATGCTATTTAATTTTTAAATATTCAAAGATTTTCCTGGTATCTCTCCACAAATGATATCTAATTGTGGTAAAGGTATATAATCTTTATGATTTCAAATGTATGGTAAATACATATGATTTTTAAATGTATGGTGGTGTGTTTTAATACCAGAATATGTTTTCTCTTGAAAAATGTTCCATGTGTTTGAAAAGGTTGTGCATTCTGCTAATTCTGGGTGAAGTGTTCTAAAAATGTCAGTCAGGTAAAATTTTAATAGTTGACTATGTCCTTACTTTTTTCTAGTTCTAGTAATTAATGATAGAGGAGTGTTTCAACCTTTAACTAATTGTGGACTTGTCTATTTCTCCTTTCTGTCAGTTTTTGTTTCATGTATTTTGGAACTCTACTAATAGGTGAACTCATTTAAGAGTATTGTATTATCTCAATGACTTGACTCCTTTATAATTATAAAATGTTCTTTCTTATTTCCAGTAATATTCCTTGCTCTGAAGCCTACTTTCTTTAGTGCTGATGTAGCCATACCAGGTTTCTTTTGATTGGTTATTTGCATAGTATATTTTTTCCATTCTTTTCATTTTAGCCATCTGTGAATTTATATTTAAAGTGGATTTCTTAGAAAAGCATATAGTTGGGTAATGCCATTTATCCAACCTAACAATCTCTGCATTTTAATTGGAGTAGTTAAATCATTTATATTTAATTCAATTATCAGTACGGTTAAGTTTGCCATCTTGCTATTTGCTTTTTCTGCTTTTAGCAACTGTTCTTTATTTCACTTTGACATTTTCTTGACTTCTTTTGGACTAATCGTTGTTTCTTTTTTTTTTCCTTTTATTTCATCATATAATGGGGGTACAAATATTGTTAGGGTTACATACATTGCTCCTACCACCCCTCCCCCCCACGTGCCAGAGCTTCAAGCATGTCCAATCCCCAGGTGGCAAGCTCAGGGCACACATTATGTAACTATACACTTCCTCCCCCCTCCCGCCTGCTTTTTTCTTTTTTTACATTATGGATACATTGTATAACTTTGCCTCTCCCTAAGAAGGGTTAGAGGTATGCCCTTCCCCCCAACAATGCTCACCACATCCCTATGATGTGGGTCTCGCCCCGCCCAATCCCTGGTAAACACTACCACCATTTGAGCACCATAGTTTTAATCAGTCAGTACCAATTTGATGGCGAGTTTATGTGGAGTCCATTTTCCAAATCTTGTGTTGCTTCACTTTGGATAACAGGCTTAAGCTTAATCCAGGATAGCATAAACGGTGCTAATTCACTGTCGTTTCTTAGAATTGAATAATATTCCATTGTGAGCATATACCACATTTTAGTTATCCACTCATGAATTGACAGTCATTTGGGTTGTTTCCATGACCGTGCAATAGTGAATTGAGCTGCCATAAACATTCTGGTGCAGATGTCTTTATAATAGAATGACTTATGCTTTTTTGGGTAGATGGCCAACAATGCTATTGCTGGGTTGAATGGTATTTCTATTTCTAGCTGCTTGAGGTATCTTCAAATTCTTTTCCACAAAGGTTGCAGTAATTTGCAGTCCCACCAGCAGTGTAAGAGAGTTCCTGTCTCTCCACATCCTCGCCAGCATTTGTAGTTTTGGGATTTCTTGATATAGGCCATTCTCACTGGGGTTAGGTGGTATCTCATTGTGGTTTTGATTTGCATTTCTCTGATGATTAGAGATGATGACCATTTTTTTATATGTTTGCATGCTGTTATTGTGTTTTCTTTGGAGAAGTTTCTGTTCATTTCCGTTGCCCATTTCTTGATGGGATTGTTTGATTTTTTCTTGTTAATTCTTTTAAGTTCTAGACAGATTCTTGTTATCAGGCCTTTATCTGTGGTGAAGAGAGCAAATATTTTCTCCCACTCTGTGGGATGTCTATTTGCTCTACTGATAGTTTACTTGGCTGTGCAGAAACTTTTTAATTTGTTCAGATGCCATTTGTTTATTTTTGATGCTGCAGTGATTGCCTTGGGTGTTTTCCTCAAAAATTCTTTGCCTCGACCAATGTCTGACAGGGTTTTCCCAACATCTTCTTCTAGGATTCTTAAGGTATCATGCCTTAGGTTTAAGTCTGTTATCCATCTTGAGTGAATTTTTGTGAGAGGTGAGAGGTTGGGATCGTGATTCATTCTTCTGCATGTAGCTAGCCAGTTTTCCCAGCACCATTCATTGAAGAGAGATTCTTTTCCCCATTGAATATTTTTGTCTGCTTTATCAAAGATTAGGTTCCTGTAAACTGATGGTTTCATCTCTGATATCTCAGATCTATTCCAGATATCGATGCTTCTGTTCTTGTGCCAGTACCAGGATGATTTGACTATTATTGCTTTATAGTACAGCTTGAAGTCAGGAAGTCTGAAGTCTCCCAGGTTGTTCTTTTTACTTAAGATTGCTTTGGCTATACGAGGTTTTTTCTGGTTCCATACAAAGTGAAGAATTGTTTTTTCTAGATCTGTAAAGAATGCTGATGGTAATTTGATGGGGATTGCATTGATTCTGTAGATCATTTTAGGTAATATTGACATTTTAACGATACTGATTCCACCAATCCATGAACAAGGTAGATTTTTCCATCTGTTTAAATCATTTGCAATTTCTTTTTTTAGTGTTTCGTAGTTCTCCTTGCATAAATCTTTTGTATCTTCGGTTAAGTATACTCCTAGATATTTAATTTTCTTCGGGACTATAGTAAAGGGTATTGCATTTTTGATTTGGGTTTCTGCTTGATGGTTCTTGGCATATATGAATGCTTCTGATTTTTGTGTATTGATTTTATAACCTGAAACTTTACCAAATTCATTTATTAAATCAAGGAGTCTCTTGGAGGAGTCCATGGGGTTTTCTAGGTATAATATGATATCATCAGCGAAGACTGAGAGTTTGATTTCATCAGCCCCCACTTGAATGCCCTTAATACCCCTCTCTTG
>VBSM01003227.1:1441654-1457304 GCA_008086735.1 Cheirogaleus medius | reverse complement strand
GTGACGGGGCTGGATTATGAGGTAAAATCTGGAATTCAGGAGGGACGATCCTTGTCAGATCTGGGGATATGTGCTCTGGACTTCTTCAAGCTGACTTCAGGTACTTCCCTGCTTGCGCGGGTGTGGAGGTCCATGAAGGAGAAGTTGTCCCGCTGTGGCACAAATCACACAGTCCCGTTCGGCTGGCTGCTGAGCGCGGCCAGCTTGCACTCCAATCCCCGCTGTACCGCTCAGATTCTCGGAACTTCACGGCAGATCCACTGCGTCACTTTCCTCCTTTTCCCAGCACTGCTGCCCCTCGGAGCTTCCCTGTAATTCCATGAAGCCGATCCTGTGGGAGAACTACTCCGAGTGATTCAGGTCGCCTTCTTCACCTCCCAGTCTGAGAGCAGAGAGCCAGGAAGTCATCCCTAATCCGCCATTTTTGACAATCTTCCTAATCATTGTTTCTTTCTCTTGATTTCTTTTGGACTAATTGAGTATTTTTAATGATTACATTTTATCTATACTATTGAATTATTAACTATAATTTTTTGCTATAGTTCTTTTGTTATTATTTAGTTGTTGTTCTAGGTTTTACAATATTTGCCTTTAATGTTTGCCTTTAAATATCAAATGACATCATATATAGTATAAGAACTTTACAACAGTTTACTTTTATTACTCCCTCCTGTTCTTTGTGCTACTGATGTCATATATTTTACTTTAACACATGATAATCCTCACAATACATTATTGCTTTTTACATAAAACATTTATACTTTGAAGAGATTTAAAATTGACTTTAAGTGTCTTTTATATTTACTTACATTTAACATTTCCATTGCTCTTTACTCTCTGTGTATTCACTTTTCTATCTGATACTATATTCCATCTGCCTGAAAAATTTCTTTTAAAATTTCTTGTAATATAGGACTGATGCGGCAGGGTGGGGGAGGGGTGGCAGGGGCAATATATGTATCCCTAACAATACTTGTACCCCCATAATAAGAGGAAATATATATATATATATGACTGATGGCAAAGATTCATAGCATTTGTCTGAAAAATTTTCATTTCACCTTTATTTTTGAAATATATTTTCACTAGTTATAGAATTATAGGCCAAATTGTTTTCTTTTAGTTAATTACATCGGCTTCTTGTAGATACAGATTCTGATTAGGAGACTATAATAATTTTTAACTTTGTTTTCTCTCTTTGTAGTGTACCTTTTCAAATCTAGCTGTTCTTCTATTTTATTTTTTATTATAAGTTCTCAGCAATTTGATTATTGTGCTTTGTTTGTTTTAGGTTTATCTTACTGGGGATACACTGAGTTTTGTGTATGTTTCTTTAATTTTGAAATTTTTTCAGCCATCATATCTTTTTTGTTATATTTATATTTAATTGACAAATAAAATTATATTTATCATGTACAACATGATGTTTCAGAATAAGTATACATTGTGAAATGCTAATTAACATATGTATTACCTCACATATCCTTTTCTGTAGTGAGGAGACTTTTATCAACTCTCTTAGCAATTTTCAAAAATACCTTGTTATTAACTATAGTCACCATGTTGTACCATAGCTCTCTTGAATTTATTCCTCCTATCTAACTGAAATTTTGCATCCTTTGACCAAAATCTCCCCAACCTTCCATCTTCCTAGCCTCTGGTAAGCACCATTCTATTCTCTACTTCTATGAATTGGACTTTTTTAGATTCTACATATAAGTGAGATAATGCTGCATTTTATTTGTCTTTTTGTGCCTGGCTTACTTCACTTAACATAATGTCCTTCAGGTTCATCCAGATTGTCACGAATGATAGGATTTCCTTCTTTTGTAAGGCTGAAAAGTATTCCATTGTGTATATATCATATTTTCTTTTTCTTTCTTTTCTCTGAGACAGAGTCTCTTCTCCTTCCTGGGCTAGAGTACCATGGAGTCAGCCTAGCTCACAGCAACCTCAAACTCCTGGGCTCAAGGGATCCTCCTGCCTCAGCCTCCCGAATAGCTGGGACTACAGGCATGCACCAACACACTCAGCTAATTTTTACTATTTTTAGTAGAGATGGGGTCTCACTCTTACTCAGGCTGGTCTCAAACTCCTGAGCTCAAGCAATCCTCCCACTTTGGCCTCCCAGAGTGCTAAGATTACAGGCGTGAGCCAATACGCCCAGCCTACCATATTTTCTTTATCCATTCATCCACTGAGGGACACAAGTTGATAGCATAACTCAGCTTTTGTGAATAATGTTGCAGTGAACATGAGAGTATAAGTATCTTTTTGACATACTGCTTTTATTTCCTTGGGATATATACCCAGAAGTGGGATTGCTGGATCACACAGTAATACTATTGCAAATTTCTTGAGGAACCTCCATAGTGTTTTCCATAATGTCTGTACTAGTTTATATTCCCATTAACAATGTGTATGGGTTTCCTTTTCCCCACATCCTCACCAGCACTCGTTATCTGACATGGCCCCTTTGCAGGACGGGGGATGGACATATAACACAAAGAGACAGCCAAAGAAAGACACTGACACACATAAAGACAGTACAAGACTGCAGCGCCGAATGCCCCAGTCACTTTATTCTTATAGTCAAAAAATCAAAGTTACTTCCTTATACGTGACCACCCAGGCATTGCAACAATGGCCATAGATTCCGGAACACGTAGCCTAAGGACACAGATGTCCCATGACTCGGGGTCTTAATGGGTTGCTTAAGCCTACGGCCATAAGCCAGAGTTTGAGATAAGCACAGATAAGCAATGCAGCCACAAAGGGGAACTTTGTTCCCATTCCTTCCGGCCTGGCCCCCTGCAGCTGTGCCTGTCTTAGGTTGTGCCCCGCTTGAGAGATCTTACCTGTCATGGGCTAAACAGCCATCCCATGAGCTCAGGCGGTACCCATAAGGGCAAGGTGTTTATCAAGTGGCCTCCAGACCCCCAGGGCTGTAGGGCTGGGCAACATTCGCTTACGTGCAGAAGATCAAACTCTTTGTTATGCCTTCAAGCAGCAACCCTGTTTGTTAGGTAAACCTAAGCCGGAATGTATGACTCTTATGCCGCTCTGGGCTGGGCATGTATTCCTTCTCCTAAGATTAATTCTTAAGCTGCACAATTATATGGCAAGTCTGCTACAGTTATCTTTAGTCTTTTTGATAGTAGCCATTCTAATAGGTATGAGATATCTCATTATGGTTTTAATTTGCATTTCTCTGATAATTAATGATATTGAACATTTTTTCATATATACCTGTTGTCCATTTTTGTATGTCTTCTTTTGAGAAATGTTTATTCAGATCCTTCATCCATTTTTTAATTGGGTTATTTGTTTTCTTGCTATTGAGTTGTATATACGAGTTCTTATATATTTGGGTTATTGACCCCTTATCAGATATATCGCTTACAAAATTTTCTCCTATTCTATACGTTGTCTTTTCACTCTGTTGATTGTTTCCTTGGCTGTGCAGAAGCTTTTATGTTTGATGTAATCCCATTTGCCTATTTTTACTTTTGTTTCCTGTGTTTTTGGGGTCATAGCCAAAAAATTATTGCCTAGGCTAATGTAATAGAGTTTTCCCCGTTTTCTTCTAGTAATTTTACAGTTTCAGTCATCATTTCTCCTAATAGTTTTCTCCCATCCCTTCTTCACCTCTGGGACTACAATTCAACTATGTTTTATTATTTGATATGGTTCCGTAAGTCAATGAGTTCCTGTTCACTTTTTTAGTCTTTTCTTATCCAAAATGTTCTTTATTTTGGATTGTTTCTATTGTTATACCTTCAAGTTTGTGGATATTTCTATCTTCAGAGTCACATCTTCTATTTATCCCATTTAGTGTTTGCTTTATTTCAGATATCCTATTTTCATCTGTAGTAATTCAACTTAGGTCTTCACTTTTCATTTCTCCCTGAATTGTGTTTATGTTCTTTTCATTCTTGAGCACACTTCTAATAATTATAATAGCTATTTTTAAGGTCCCTGTCTATTAATTCCATCACTGTTGTCATTTCCAGATCTGTTTCTATTAGTGGCTTGTTCTCCTTATTATGTTTATATTTTCCTGCTTCCTTGACTGGTTACACTTGATTGGATGCCAGACTTTGTGAATTGTACATTAATGAGTGATGGATTTTGTTGTATTTCTTTGAGGAGTATTGGACTTTTTTCTGGCACATTGTTATAATAAGTTATTGACACATAAATTTGACTATCTCAAGTCTTGTTTTAAAGACTTATTAGGAAAATTCAGAGCAGCTTTACATTAATAAAGACTTTATCTAATGCTGTGTATATTATGAGATGGCTCCACAGCAGCTGGGGGGAAAGCAAACTATTTCAAATGCTTGATCAGTTTTTGGAAGATTTTTTTTGCAATATTTTCATGTAGCTCTTCACTCTGTCCTCATGGTGTTTTATCTCATGAAGACTAGGAAACAGATATCCCTCTGCAGGTCTCTGAAGTTTTTTATGTACAGTTGCTGACTCGTGGGTACTCTGGCCTGAATCATCTAGCCACCTACATCTCCCCAAATACTGACGTCTAACTTTTCAACTTAAACTCCACTGATCTCTTTATTTGCTCACCTTGGAGTGTGGAATGAAAAATATCTATATATAAAAAAGCCAGTACAATCACAGGGAATTTTTTCATTCCCTCTTCTCAGAAGTCATTTTGATACTGCCTGTTGTGAAATTTCAGGAAAGTTTTGTTTCATTTATTTTGTCTGATTTTCTGGTTGTTTATGGTGTAAAGACAATTTCAACAGGAGTTTACCCTTCATGGGTAGAAGCAGAAGTTCACTCACTAACTTTTAACCATTCTGGATGACTATGTTCAAATTTCAAAAAATATATCCTTTTCACTCATATGGATATTTTTGCTCATCCATAAAATAGAATAAAATTGAATGATTAAAATAGTTTTGAGGCCATTTTATCCAAAGACCCATCTTGTTTAGAATATGGGAAACTTTAGCCAGTGTCAGGCAATTAACCTTCAAGGGTATTACATTTATTATTGGATAATTACTCAACCTAGTCTACGAAACTACTTCTAGCAAGCCACTTATCAGAAAAAAAATACTATCTGCTTTTATAAATTATGGTTTCTTATGTTTTTTTTTCTCATTAGGTAAAAAGGAAGAATGAAAAAAAATTAAAATAAGGAGAAGCAAGGCCCAGTGACAGCAGTTGTTTCTCAAGACCAACTTTAAACTGCCATTTTTACTTACATGTATCAAGATACCTTTCAGGGAATCTTTTGGGCATCTATACATAATTACCATCAGCTGAATGTTTTCTCTGCACTGATCACAGACTGACTCTAAAAATAGACAAACAATAAATACTATTTTGACATCAACAGTATAGAAATAGAAAAATGGTGAAACATAAGAGAGATTGAAATTATTCTAGGGGATACATTTGCTGTGAGGAGAGAAAGTGGCCAAGAATAGACTGATCACTAAGAACTCCAGGATTTAAGAATATGCAGAGGGAGAAATCAGGGAAAATGCCCATTTCTTTCTCACATCATTTTGCTCTTGATGAGCTGTATTATATGCTTTTTCTAGTTCCACCTATTCCTAATCCTATCCAACCTGAAGGTTTTCTGAGTCCTCTGAGCATAGTTGACAGCAGTCTTAAATCCTTCCTCAGTTGCTGTATTTCACTCCAGAGAAACTGTAGTCCAAGCCTAATAATTTACCCAATTTTTCAAGCTACAAAGTTGCTCTGGTTCCAATAAATACAAAATTCTCAAATAATAAAATCTTTACTTTCTATAGCTGAACTTCTCTGCCTGTCCAAAGACACAGAGTTCATTGCCTAGAAAATGTCACAGATTAATTAAATCATGATTTAATTAATGCCAGGTTTTGGCATCATTATTTTTTAGAGCTTCCCAGATGATCATAATGTATAGCCAGAATTAATAACCACCACCACAAGACCTCAGGTTCAATGAAAATTTTGGACAAATTTCAGATGCCTAATTAAAACTCACACTTACATAGCAACTGAATATTTTAAAAAGATTTTCACGTATATCACTTCATTTTATCTTTAAAACAACCTTGAGAGTTAATATTATAACTCTATTTATTTTTCAGGAATGAAAGTTAACTTGCTGCTACCAGCCCACACTACTAGGATTTAAGATAAAGATGACCTCCTGTTTTCAGTTTGGGAGTAATATTCTAGAACTGCATCCATCTCTAGGGCAAAACACACCTGCAATCCCAAGAAATACTAGTAGTTTCCTCCAAGGTAATTAAGGAAAATGAGGTGGTAAAAGCTCCAAGTTGGGCTTTTTCTTGCCTCCATGACCTCCAAAACACTCCAAGATTGTATGAATCCTAAAAAAACATTAGAAGGAATGAGGAGATAAGCAATAAGGAAAGAGTAAGAGTAAGAGTTGAAGATTACTCACTCAGGGGCAGATGCTTATATGTAGCCTAACCAGAAAGGCCCTTCTGTCTTATCTCTGCAGTCCTCCCATCCAGAGGAGAATGGCTGCAGAAAATCAGTCTACAGTGACAGAGTTCATTCTAGGGGGATTAACAAGTCAGCCAGACCTCCAGTTTCCCCCCTCAACAGTTGAGAGTCACTGAAGTAAGAGGTAAACGCTGCAGGTCTTGAACCCTTTTCCTCTCATATTCTTGATTTCTGATATCAAGAAGAACCTGGTTGGTTCATTTGAAAGGAATGAGCCCAGGGCTGCTCAAGCAAGGGCAGATTGTCATGCCTGGCTTCAACAGTCAAATGCATGTATGATCTTTTACAGGGCTGTGGTATTCCATCCCTACAAATCCTACCCAGAGGAGAATGGCTGCAGAAATTGCTTTACAGTGACAGAGTTCATTCTAGGGGAATTAACAAACCAGCCACGTCCTCTTCATCCTCTTCTTTAGATATACTCAGTCACCATGCTAGGGAACCTGGGTATGATCACCTGATTTGTATGAACTCTCAACTTCACACCCCCATGTACTACTTCCTCAGACATTTGTCATTTGTGGATCTCTGCTACTCCTCTGTCATTACCCCTAAAATGCTGTTAAACTTTGTGTCAGAGAATAACATCATCTCCTATGAGGATGCATGTCACAGCTCTACTCCTTCCTTGTTTTTGTCATTATTGAGTACTACATGCTGACAGTGATGGCCTATGACCACTATGTCGCCATCTGTTGCCCTTTGCTTTACAACATCATCATGTCTCATCCCATCTGCTCCCTGCTGGTGGCAATGGTCTACACCATGGGACTCACTGGGCTCCACAATAGAGACTGGCCTCATGTTAAAACTGCCTTACTGTGAGCTCCTCATCAGTCACTACCTCTGTGACATCCTCCCTCTCATGAAGCTCTCCTGCTCTAGCACCTATTATGTTGAGATGACAGCCTTCCTTCTGGCTGGATTCAACATCATAGTCACCAGCGTAACAGTCCTTGTTTCCTACACTTTCATCCTCTCCAGCATCCTCCGTATCAGCACCACAGAGGGCAGGTCCAAAGCCTTCAGCACCTGCAGCTCCCACCTTGCAGCTGTGGGATGTTCTATGGCTTGACTTGCATCATGTATTTAAAATCCTCCACACTTAGGACAAAACTCTATGGATGTAAATGCCACTATTCTTTTTAGGTTGAAAATTGCAAATAAATATAGAGAAGCCCTCTAAATATTTATACACACATAGATGAAGAACAACCTCTTTTCAATATGACTGATTAAATGTATCCATTCATTTTTTCCTCTTCCCATTCTCACTCTCACATCTCTCATGTAATCTCGCTGGGTTCAAGTTCATGTCTTCTTCTATTTGGGATCAGTTTTTTCTATTCTTGAACCACTGGTAAAAATTTATTTATCTTGATTATAAAAAAACATAAATTTATAACGTTCAGCAATGAGTATAAGAGGGTTGCTCATAACTGACAGCAGCAAGATGGTAGAACAGGAAGTCACAGTCCTTGTTCCCCACAGTACATCAAGTTAACAATGACATACAGACCAAAAATACCTTGATGAAACCTCCAAAATCCAGTTAAGAGGTTGGAGCACTCCAGATGAGAACAAACCAAAAACAACCACACTGAAACAGGTAATAAGAGCAGTTTCACTTTACTCACATCAGCCCCTCCCCCAGCCAGCACTGCTTAGTGCTGTGAGTTCCCTTCAGCCTGCAATTTCCCCCTGGGTAATAGAGAATGGAATATGCATCCAACATCCCCAATATTGCAGGGCACTGTCCAGGAGACTTATTTCTGTCTCACTTCACTCAGAGTGCTGCAGAAACTGGCATATTTTTGTTATCTAGGGGCAGCTAAGAATAAAGAAAATAGGTGGGCATATCTCAGTAGCTGGCATAGTTCTGTGAGACTGAGAAAAGTTGTGCAATCATAAGACTTCTCCTTCAAGAGGAAGAGAGAGGTATGGAGTTTGCACCCAATGTCCATATCTTTCAGTCCACTGCCCTTAAGAAAAGGGGCCCAACAGCTCTATGAGATTGGAAAAAGGCACACAACCTTGAGACTTCTATTTCAGAAGGGTTGGAAAGAAGAAGACATTATACCCAATGTTCAGATTTTTAAGTGCACAGCCCAGAAAAGGGGGCAGGCAGATTATGGTAGCCTGCATAGTTGTGTGCAATTGAGAGAAGGCATATAATCCTAAAACTTCTCCTTTGGGAGAAAGTGAGAGGAGAAGAGTATGCATTCAATGTCTGGTCTTTCAGTGCACTGCCATAGAGAAAAGGGGCTGGTGGCTTAAGGCAGCCTGCTTGTCTCTTTGAGCTTGAGAGAAGTAGTACAACTCTGAGATTTCTCTCCCAGGAGAAAGGAAAGAAGTGGAATGTGCACATCCATAAAAAAGGTTTGAGTTGCTTCTAGAATCTCCAGCAGGGCCAGTTGGTGAAAGTCTTTCCCCATGAAGCCAGTCCAAAAAGACTGGAATAGATGGCTGCTTCCTCAAAGATATAGATACCAAAGAAAAGGCACAAGTAACATGATGAATCAGTAGAATATGGCACAACCAAAAAAAAAAAAAAAAACCTAAATAAATCTCTAGTAATCAACCCTAAAGAAATGGAGATATATGAATTTCATGAAAAATAATTGTCTTAAAGAAGTTTAGTGAGCTGCAAGAGAGGTACAAATAAACAGAATCAGGAGAACAATATATAAACCAAATGAGAATATCAACAAAAATATAGAAACCATAAAAAAGAACCAAACAGAAATCTTAGAGCTGAAAAATACAATAACTAAACTGAAAAAAATCAATAAACAACTTCAACAGTAGACTCAATTAAGCAGAAGAATGAATTAGCAAACTCAAAGATAGGTCATTGAACATATCCAGGAAGAAGGACAAAAGGAGAAAAAAATGTATAAAAGTAAAGGAAGCTGCCTGGCCTATGGTACATCAACAAGTGACCAATATACTTATGAAGGTCTTAGAAAAAGAAGGGAGAAAAAAGAAAACTTATTTAAAGAAATAATAGCCTAAAATTTCCCAAATCTGGAGAGAGAAGTAAACATTCAGATTTATGAAGCTTTAAATACCCCAAATAGGATGGATACAAAGAAATATACACTGAAACACATTACAGTCAAATTGTCAAAAGTCAAAGATTAAAGAATTTTGAAAGCAGCAAGAGCAAATCAACTCATCATGTACAAGGACCCTCCATTAAGACTATCAGAGGATTTCTCAGCGGAAACCTTGCAGGCTAGAAGACAGTGGATGCTAAACAGTAACACAAAAGCACAAAAGTATAAAAGTCACTGGTACAGGTAAATATATAGTCAAATACAGAATTTTACAACACTATAATTGTGATGTGTAAGTCACTTTTAATTTTAGCATAAAAGTTAAAAGAAAAAGTTATTAATAACTATAACTACAAAAATTTCTCAAAGGATACATAATAGAAAAAGATGTATATTGTGATGTCACTAAGACAAAATGTGGGGGGAGAAGTAAAAGTGTAGAGTTTTTGTATAAGATTGAAGTTAAGTTCTTATCAGCTTAAAATAGACTGTTACATTAAATAACTGTCAGATGTTTTGTGTAAGCTTCACTGAAACCACAAAGAAAATACCTATAGAGGATATACAAATGAAAAAGAAAAAGGAATCAAAAAATATCACTCAAAAAAAATCAATGAAACAAAAAGGAAGACAGCAAGAGAGGAAAAGAAGAACAAAAGAACTATACGACAGAAAACAATTAACAAAATGGTTATAGTAAATTCTTCTCTATTAATAATTACTTTAAATGTAAATGGATTAAACTCCTCAATTAAAAGACACAGAGTAGCTGAATAGACAAATAAAAAAAACAAAACTCAATTACAAATTCTCTTCAAGAGACTCACTTTATATTTAAGGACACACTTAGGCTGAAAGTGAAGATATGGAAAAAGATATTTCATGTAAATGGTAAACAAAAGAATTCAGGGTGACAACATTAATATCAGAAAAAAATAGACTTTAACTCAAAAATGGTCATAAAAGACTAAGAAAGGTATTATATAATGATAAAAGGATCAATTCATCAGAAAGATATAGCAATTACAAGTATACATGCATACAACATTATAGGACATAAATATAGAAAGTAAACATTAACAGAACAGAAGGAGGAAATAGCAAGACAATAATAGCAGGAGACTTAAATACCTCAATCTCCACAATAAATAGAACATCCAGACAGAAAATCAGTAAGGAAATGATGGACTTAACAACACGATCGACCAAATGGACCTAACTGACATATACAGAACATTCCATCCAACAGTGGCAGAATATACTTTCTTCTCAAGTACACATGGAACATTCTCCAAGACAAACCATATGTTAGGCCACAAAACAAGTTTTAACAAACTTAATAACATTAAAATCATACCAAATATCCTTTCCTATTACAGTGGTATGAAACTGGAAATCAGTAATAGAAGGAAAATTGGAAAACTTTCAAATATGTAGAAATTAAACAACATACTCCTGAACATTTCTTTGATTTCAAAAGAACAAATCAAAAAGGGAAATTATAAAATATTTTGAGACAAATGAAAATGAAAAAAAGCATACCACACCAAAACTTACAGGATGCAGAAGAAACAGTACTGAGGGGGAAGTTTATAGTGATAAGCATTTACATTAAAAAATAAGAAAGATCTCAAGTAAAAATCTAACTTTATACCTTAAGGAACTAGAAAAAGAAACACAAATTAAGCCTAGAGTTATTAAAAGGAAAGAAATAATAAAGATCAGAGCAGAAATAAATGAAATACACACTAGAAAAAATATTAGAAAATATCAATGATACTAACTTTTATATTTTTTTAAAAGATAAAAAAGTGACAAATCTTTAGCTAGATGAAGAAAAAATAGAAAAGACTCAAATCAATAAAATCAGAGTGAAAGAGGAGACATTACAACTGATGCCACAGAAATTAAAAGGGTCACGTAACAGTTGGATAAGCTGGAAGAAATAAATTCCTATAAACAAACAACCTACCAACACTGAATCATAAAGAAATAGAAAATCCAAAAAGACTAATAAGGAATAAGGAGATTAAATCAGTAATAACAACAACAACAAAAAGCTCAGGAGCAATTAGCTTCATTGGTGAATTCTACCAAATATTTAAAGATTAACATCAATCCTTTCAAACTTTTACAAAAAATCAAAGAACATGGAATACTTCCAACCTCATTTTATAAGGACAGTATTTTTTTTTTTTTGAGACAGAGTCTCACTTTGTTGGCCAGTATAGAGTGCCGTGGCGTCAGCCTAGCTCACAGCAACCTCAAACTCCTGGGCTCAAGCGATCCTACTGCCTCAGCCTCCCGAGTAGCTGGGACTATAGGCATGTGCCACCATGCCCGGCTAATTTTTTCTATATATTTTTAGTTGGCCAATTAATTTCTTTCTATTTTTAGTAGAGACAGGGTCTCGCTCTTGCTCAGGCTGGTTTCGAACTCCTGACCTTGAGTGATCCGCCCACCTCGGCCTCCCAGAGTGCTAGGATTACAGGCATGAGCCACCACACCTGGCCATGAGGACAGTATTATTCTAATACTAAACCCAGACAAAGACACTACAAGAAAAAAAAAACTATAGACCCATATCCCTGAAGAACATAGATGCAAAAGTCCTCAACAAATTACTAGCAAACCAAATTCAACAGTGCATTTAAAGAATCATACACCATTATCAAGTGGCATTATCCCTGGAATGCAAGATGAGTTCAACATATGTAAATCAGTGAATGTGATACACCATATTGAAAGAATAAAAGATAAAGATCACATGATAATCTCAATAAACGCCCAAAAACCATTTAACAAAATTCAACACCACTTCATAATGAAAACACCCAATAAACTAGGTATACAAGGAATGTACCCCAACATAACAAAGACCATATATGACAAGCTCCCAGCTAACATCATACTCAATGGTGAAAAACTAAAAGCTTTCCCTCTAAGATCTGGAACAAAACAAGGATGTCCCCTTTCACCGCTTCTATACATCATAGCAATGGAAGTGCTAGCCAGAGCAATTAGGCTAAATAAATAAATAAATAAAATAATAGCCATGCAAATCAGAAAAAAGAAGTAAACTTATCTTAGTTTGCAGATGACATAATCTTATATTTAGAAAATTCCAAAAACTCCTCAAAAATACCTGTTAGAACTAAAAAACAATTTCGATAAAGTTGCAAAATACAAAATCAACATACAAAAATTATTAGCATTTTATATAGTAATAATGACCTATCTGAAAAGAAAATTAAGAAAATAATCACATTCACAAAAGTATCAAAAATAATAAAATACTTAGGAATAGACTTAACCAAGAAAGTGAAAGAGTCACACATTGAAAACTATAAAATATTGATGAATGAAATCAAAGACACAAATAAATGGAAAAACATCTGTGTTTATGGATTAGAAAATTTAAGACTGTTAAAATGTCCAAACTACCCAAAGTGATCTAAATATTCCAAAAATCTCTATCGAAATCCCAATAGCATATTTTACAGATATAGAAAAAACAATCTTGAAATTCATATGGAACCAAAAAACTCAGGATCACCAAGGTCATCTTGAGAAGGAAGGACAAAGTTAATGGCATCACACATTCTGATTTCAAAACATATTACAAAGCCATAATAATCAAAACAGCATGTGGCATAAAAACAGACATATAGACCAATGAAATATAATAGAGAGCCCAGAAATAAATCCATGCATATACAGTCAACTAATCTTTGAGAAGGGAGCCAAGAATACACAGTGGGAAAAGGATAATTTCTTCAACAGGTGGTGTCAGGAAAACTGAATACTCACAAGCAAAAGAATGAAATTGGAGCTCTATCTTACACCATAGACAAAAATCAACTCAAAATGGATGGAAAACTTAAATATAAGACCTAAAACTGTAAAACTTCTTGAAAAAAACATATAGGAAAACATACTTGACATTGGTCTTGGCAATGGTTTCTTGGATATGACACCAAAGGCACAGGCAACAAAAGCGAAAACAGACAAATAGGACTACATAAAACTAAAAGCTTCTGTAAAACAAAGAAAACAATCAACAGAATGACATGGTAACATGTGGAATATATTTGCAAACCATATATCAGATGAGGGGCTAATATACAAAATGTATAAGCTCCTACAACTCAACAGCAAAATAAATAAATAATAATCCAATTAAAAATGGGCAAAGGACTTGAGTAGATATTTTTCAAAAGACACACAAATAGCCAACAGGTATATGAAACAATGTTCAACATCACTAATCATATCACTTCACACCTATTAGGATGGCTATTATTTAAAAAAGAGATAACAAGTGTTGGCAAGGATGTGGAGAAATTTGAACCCTTGTATATTATTGGTGGGAATGCAAAATGGTGCGGCTACTATGGAAAACAGTATGGAGGTTCCCCCAAAAATTAAAAATAGAACTACATATGATCTGGCAATCCACTTCTGGATATATATCCAAAAGAATTGAAATCAAGATCTCAGAAAGATATCTGCACTCATATATTTACTGCAGCATTATTCATAATATCCAAGATAATGGAAACAACCCAAATACCCATCAGTAGATGAATGGATAAAGAAAATCCATACAATGGACTAGTATTCAGTCTTAAAGAAGAAAGAAATCCTGTCACATGCTACAACATAGATAAACCTTGAGGACATTATGCTAAGTGAAATAAGCCAGTCACAGAAAGACAAACACTGTGTGATTCCATTTATATGATATATTTAAAGTGTTCAAATTCATACAAACAGAAAATAGAATGGTGGTTACCAGAGGCTGGTGGGAAGGGGTGTAAGTGAGAGATATTGTTTAATGGTTATAGAGTTTCAGATTTGCAGGATGACAAAGTTCTGGAGATCTGTTTCACAACAATGTGAATATACTTAACACTACTGAACTGTACACTTAAAAATGGTTATAATGATAAATCTGTTGTATTTTTACCTAACAAAGTATTAAATAAAGTATGTTTCTACCTATTACCTTGAAAAACTACCTTCATAACCCTGCAAGACCTGATTCAAATTAAAATCCTGAGAATCTTCAAAGTTCCATGCCAGATGGTAGGTGGGGAGGGCCACTCAGGTTCCCAGGTACCTACCCATGGCCCATAGCTTACCCGCTCCACTTCCCACTCCCAGCTCTGTCCCACAATGTGAGGGGCCTATATACAGGGATGGACACGCCCAGTCCGCATGCCCAACTGTCTCCTCATCCTTTGCTCACAACTTCTGCCTGACTGCCCCTTGGAGTAAATACACCAACAGTGTGGTCTGCTATCAAAAGGAAGGACCCATGAAAGAGGTTAGCACAGTCCCTAACTCCAAACCAGAATCTACATGTGATCTCTCAGGCCCAATTATACCAATTACCAAATCCAAGACTCTACCTTTCAGGCCTCACAAGGAAAAGCTTCCCTGCCCACACCAGACTTGGTGCACAGCCAATGCACTGCAGTCTCTGGACAGAGTTGCAGTGAGGACTGACGCCCTCTCCCAAGCCCTCCCCACTTGGCCCATGGCCTTTTGCATATCTGCAGTCCTACCCCACATGCTTCCATTCAGAGACCTACTAGATGCAGGGAGTGGGGAAGGGGCTCTCTTCTGAGACACTGCTCAGGTGTGTCTGCCAAGGTGAGCCTTGAAGACACTGTTATTCATTCTGCCTCAGTACTCAGACGTTTCCACACCTACAACTGCCCCTTCTCACCAGCCCCCATAATTCCTCCTGTCCCCCCCAAACTCAATCTGGGTTAAACCATCTGACCTTTACCCAGTGCTGTGCTGTTCCACTGAGGGAACTGGCACCACCTTCTTTCTTTTTTCCTCTTGCTTACACTATGGCCATAAGTGAATAAAGGCTTCATTGTTACTTTTAGTTTCCTCATTATCTTAGAAGTGGGAGCACTGGCTCCAGCTGGCTGCCTTCCCTAGGCTCCTCAGACTAATTTGGAGGATGTGGTCGTGGATGGCAGAGCAGAGTCTGGGAGAAGGGGCTCTCTCAACAAGGTGAAGAAGGGTACCATGGATGCATACCCAAATATAGTATCTGGCCTGTAGCTGTTTCTCCAC
>VBSM01003227.1:1421575-1438597 GCA_008086735.1 Cheirogaleus medius | reverse complement strand
GTCGGGCAGGTGGGAGGGAGGAGGAGGGGATGGGTATATACAAACATAATGAGTTAGATGTGCAACATCTGAGGGATGATCACGCTTGAAGCTCTGACTCAAGGGGGGGGTGCATGGGCAATATACATAACCTTAACATTTATACCCCCATAATATGCTGAAATAAAAAAAAGAAACAAACAAATAAGAGAAGCCCTAATTTAAAAAAAAAAAACAAAGCACGCATCAAGACAGCACTGTGGATTAGTTCAGATCTGTTGTTTTAGATTCTAACTCAGCAACTCCACAAGCTCTATTAAAGAGAATATGGGCCATGTGGGAACTGAGATTTCTGATTCTCTCTCCTGGCTATGCTGTTGGCTAAAAACACTTCCCAGGGGCAGTTCCTCAGTCTCCCCACTACCTCTTCCTTCAACCATAAGATGGAGATAAGTATTGTTCTCCTTCAAGACCCACTTCTTCCCTGTAGCATCACTGCCCCACACTCTGCTGTTCCAGAAATCCAGGCAGAAAACCACCTACAAATATCAGCTATCCTAGGAAGGAAGTTTCACTGTCCAATTACGGGCACTTTGATGCCAAAATTCTAGGGCAGCTGAAACAGCCTGTTGCTACCCTGCCTGGGAGTTAAGGGGAGTCTTAGAGGGAAGAGCTACCAGGCCACAAGGCTGAGTCAGAACATTTGGCTGACCTGGAGCAAACAGCAGAGTGCTATTCCATGAAATGCTCTGTAGTATTGTGACCTAGCATGTTACAACCCAGAAAACAAGGGCATGGAAGGAGGACAGATAAGATAATCAGAGAATAGATAAACAAATAAAGAAATGGCCTCTAGAGACTCCTAGGTGGTTGCTTTCCAAGCTCTCCCTACTCCTCTGTTCAAGCTCAGGGTGCCTCAAAGTCACGTTCCTGTCCAAGCATCTGTTTCTAAAACATCCATGCCAAGGAGGCTCCTACATGGACCACTCCTGTGGGGACTCCTTGGCCACTGCAATCAGGATGAGTCTGGCTGATAAAACCATGACTGGCTTTTCACATGACAGCAAATACAGGCCATCTCACTGAGCAAAGTGAGAGGGCAACTGCCACCTAACATTCATTAATTTGTAAAATTGGTATTTCTTTATGCTGGGTGAAACTGTCATAGGAGAGATGATTGGACCAAATGACCCAGACTCTGTCCAAGAGTCTGTAAGTCATCTTTTAGTTTTAAATTTTAGTTGATTTCTGAATTTATTTTAGGAAATGTCACTTTTTTTCCTCATTATTTCCTCTCCTATGACAGTTTTGCCTAAAAATTTTAAAATGTCCTAAAGAAAGCAAAAGAGAGAAGAAATTATTTCTGTTTGTTAAAACAAAAAACAAAATTCTATTCATTTATTAATTTTCTTAATTATTATTTCTAACCATTTAGCAGTTTGGATGTTCAGGAAAAAAAATCCTCCCACTAGAACAGTGAAAAATGCTGAATAAAAATGTTAATGATGAAAATTATAAGCCATTAATTGGCTTAGCTTGAAAATAAAGGAGTTTTTAGGAGGAAAAAAAACACACAGGAAAGCATGAATTTCACAGTATAGATGTAGCTAGAGTGAATCTTTCCCCTGAAAGTATCTGCCAGTGCTTGGAGCAGGGAGCGCAGGCAGGACAGAGGTGGGAATAGAGGCCGCCTCACCTCCTCACTGCCCTCATAAATCTGTGCCCAAGGAAGGTGAAACTGAGTGAATGAACTAGAAAAGAATTACCCCCTCAGGGAGAAGGTAAGGATACAGGCTGATCTCAACTCTGGCTGTGGGTTGGAAAAGGAGGGCAGGGTAAAAAGGAAAACCCTCTATCCCCAGAATCTGTAACCACACCAACACTCACATGTATATAGACTTGGAACTTACACCACCTCTGTAGGGCAACAAAAACCCCAAGCTGAACATTTATTAGAAAGAGGTCCTAGAGGTGTTATTATTTATAATAAATCAGAAGTGCTCCAAAGGGAATTTGAGGGTTGTATGAAAGCATTATCTGGAAAGTGAATTGAGTTTCTAAGGTAAAGGACAGCCTCTCTGACGAAGTGAAATTCAGAGACCCAAAGGATATGGAAGTGCCATCAATATTAGGCTTCTCATCATCACTTCTCGGCTGTTTGGCTAAAATAAAGTGATGTTTGGCTTCTCAGCATCAGAACCCTGTACTCACAGGGGAATCTGCCCATGTGTGAACCTTAGTTGAAATCTCCCCACTAGTATGGCCAGATACTAGTTCCCAGACTCCTGGAATGTACAGCCCAACTACACCAGCCAACCTCAACCAGTCGGATGCTCTGCATAGGTCTTTGCTTCTGGAACAAGGGCTATGAAGAAGCCAGGACAATATAGCGCTCACAGAAGCAAAGACAAAGACAATGTCTTTCAGCAACTACCTGTGGTGTACTTGATATCTAGTCAACAGTGTAAAATAACCAACTATCCTGAGGCTCTGACCTTAGCTGTCATTCTAGCCATTGGTAGAAGGATTAAATATAACCTGTATTACAAGGAAAGGGTTAAGAGGACAACTTCCTTAAAAGAATTAAAAAGGAGTCCTAACAACCATTACTGCTCAAAATCAAAAGATGAATCACGGAGATTTTATCGCAGCAAGTTAGATAGTCTTGTTCCTCAAGATGTTGACCTGACAGTATCACTGGCCCCACCTCGGTGGAGAAAACTGTGTGTAATTTACTCTAGCCCATAGCTTGAGGGGAAGATCTGAGGTAAATGCACCTCCCTAATCCAAAGAAAGAAATAAACATATTTCTGGAATATGCAGATGCTAAAGATTTAGACCACTGGGTGAACAAAGGATGATGAAAAGAATGAAAACAAAAGACAAAGATGGTAACACTACATACCGTGTTTCCCCGAAAATAAGACAAGGTCTTATATTTATTTTTCCTCAAGAAGACACCCTAGGGCTTATTTTCAGGGCATGTGTTATTTTTTTTAAGTACGGTACAACAATCTACATTTATTCAAATATAGTTAAGTTGTCTTCTTCTGGAACATCATCATAACTCTCCAAACCCCAAATTCCATTCTGAATTTCTTGCGACTCTATTTCCTTTAGAACCATTGGCCGGGACGTGACAGGGGGAGCCAACCTTGGTGGAGAGGCTGCCCGCACCATTCTGGTCACCTCTGGGATAGTAGCTGTCACAACGGGGCAGATGAGAAGAGCTGCTCGGACTGCTCCAAGACGAAATGCATCAGTTGTGCAGATACGCTGCGTAGCCACGCCCATCACTAGGTCTTATTTTTGGGGTAGGGCTTATATTGCGCAAATGCTTAGAAATTCTGCTAGGGCTTATTTTATGGGTAGGTCTTATTTTCGGGGAAACACTGTACTACAATGCTAGTTCTTATAATTACAAATCCACCTGCCTATGACGTAAGTGCTGATTCAGGAAGCCTAAAGGAGAGGACCTATGTTATGCAAGTAAAGGTTGATACAATTGTGATCACAAAAGAACATTTGTTCTGTGTCCCCTAGTTGGGCCACAGCATCAGCAAACCCTATAACTTATGAGCCATTAGAAGGTAACAGACTGGAAGGGCCATGGTTTATAGTGACCCAAGACCAGTGGTGTAAAGAGGGAGTGATCCTAATGACAAAGAAGCAGAAGGAAAAGGCTCACTCTCTGATGTTACATAGGTGATAATGTTTTTCTCTGTCACAAAGCTCATTGAAAAACTAAAGATAAAAAAGTATATGGAGTGTTGAAGTGAGAATTCATTCCAGTTAGAATGACCAAAGAACAAAAAGAAGAGAGAGAGCTGAAGCTCTGGTCTACCTGTCAACTTAGCAAAAATATATCTCAGAAAGGAATTAAAAAGATTAAACAACACATTTGTAAACAACACATAGGTCAAAGAAGAAGAAATCATAGGGAAAACTGGAAAATATTTTGAACTGAAAAATAGGGAAGATACAATAGGAGTCTTTCCTGTGATAATAATCAGAAATCTAGATAAAAATTTTAACACAAAAGTGATAGTCACAATATCATTTATACTAATAAGATATTGGGGAGACTGACACAGTTTTAATGTTCAACAACAGGAAAAAGTTTAAATAAAATATGACAGAGCTACATGATGAAATCTATGAAAAATTATAATTCAAAAAATATTAATTGATAAGGAATGAAGATCACATTATAATAAGTAAAACAACATTTTAAAACACAGTACATAAAAGATGATTCCACTGGAAGAAACTTTCCTACTCCAGATGAGATTCTCTTTTCCTGTTCTCCGAATGGTGCAGTGGATCAGTTAGCTGTGTTATGTAACAATCAAACAAAATCTCATTGGCATACAACAATGAATATTTGTTCCTCACATGTCTCCAGGTGGATTGTGGTAGTTCATCCTGTCTGGGCTCGAGGGGGCAGCTCTGCTTGCTCTGCACAGTGCACACTGCCCCACATGTGCTCATGGTGAGAATGGGTCACCCAGGAGAAGCTCTTCTCAGAGGAAGAGAAATGAACACAAGATGACAAGCCCCATCATGCAAACACATTCCAAGCTCTTGTTTGCATCACATCTGGTAAGATCCTGTTAACCAAAATGGGTCACACGGTCAAGCCAACCATCAGTGGGCAGGGAAATATACCCTACTTCTAGGAGACCATGGCAAGTGAATGGACACATAACACTACTAGATGAGTGATGAATTTTAACCAATAATGCAAGCTACCACATTGAGGCATAGGTGATTTTTTCTTTCGTACATATTTCACATTCCAAATTTGCAACAATAAATATAAGTTGCTCCAAGAATCAGAAAAAGAAAAAGCATGTGCCTCATTGGTTAAAACAGATAAATAAACATGTATAGAAATGTATGCTGAATTAAAAATACTTGCCATCCTGGTGCTTTTAGCTATCAAAGGCTCTGACCTCACCACAGCATCAACCAAATAGAAATGGAGGTGGTGCCACCATGGGGTAAGCACAGAAGATCAGGGAACCAAAATGGTACTCTGTGGTTACTCTCTACTCTGCAGCTGCAGAGGCCCACAGTGACGCCTCCAGGCCAAGGATGCCTCTGCTCTCCCTCTTCTTCCTCAGCCACGTCCCTTCCCAGGACTCTTCTGTGACTGGCTCCTCTTCTTTTTACCCCTGCAATGTTTTCTGTCCCATCCTCTTCTGAGCTGACTCCATTAGGAAAACCATCCCATTAGAGGCAAATGGAAATTGCTTCTTCTTTTATACAACTTTAAAACAAGAAGAGGCACTAGATATGTACACACATACACATACACACACACACACACACACACGCTTGAATATGGGAGGAGTCCTAAGAAATTAGCAACAATTGTTACTTCTAAAGAGGAGAATTTAGGTATGAAATGACTAGATGGGAGGAAGACATATTTTCACTGAATAACCTCCACTAATATTATTTAATATTATACCACATGCAAGTATTACTTAGTCAAAATATATTACTTTTTAATGAAAGTTAGAGAGGAGTTCATGTTTCTCATAACTAAGCAGAGTTCCAGGAAGGTGAAGTGACTTGCCTCAGGTCATGCAAAAGCTCAAGGAAGTACTAATAATTAGATGAAGGAATTCTTGCAGGGTGAGCACTAAGATTTATTAAGTGTCTTGCATTCTAAAACACCCCATGGAGTCAGGATCATTGTCTCACTTTTAAAAATAAAGAAATTAATATGTAGAGAAATTAAATAATTTGCCCAAAGTCACACAACTACTAAACAACTGAGCCAGGATATAAAACCAACTCCACTATATGCTTCATGAATCTCTGTTTTTCTCTACTCCCTACCTCACATGGCCTATTCACCTCACCCACAATTCTCCTGATCTCACTTCTCTTTCCCTATTCCATGCTGACTAAAGCAAAATCTTTGTACACACATGTACATACACACACATACACACACTCTGAGTCTCATGACTTCACCCTCTTTGATCTGTGTCATACCAAAGGATAAAGGTAAACAATCAACCAAACGTCCATTTTTCCCCAAAGAAGAAAATTTTCCCAAGGAAGAGTTCATAAATTGAAGTGTCTCCCCAGCACTGAAGATACTAGGGTTTTCCAAAGAACCTTCCTTTGCTAATAGTAAATCATTTAGATCAAAGTGTTCTGATGTATTATTAATATATGAGGGCTGTCCAGAAAGTATCCAGCCATGTAACCATTCTCATTATATTAACAATGGCTGGATACTTTCCGGACAGTCCTCATATACTCTCTTTATACAATGTTGTGGATTTACAAACCAATCTTGGATGAATTATCCCTTTCCCACACACGTCTATATGACAAGGTCAGCACTGTCTGCAGTGTCTTAAAATTCAATGGAAATTGCCTCTTCTAATAATCAGCTGCTTGGTGCTGCCTTGATATATCTACCTAGATCCTCAATTATTTACTGCCCCTTTAGAATTTCCAGATCTGTAGTTGATTATCCTAAGCCACAGATTTCTACATCATAGCTCAAATACTCAAACTATCCCTTGAAAAAGCTCTAAATTCTGATTCTCTTAGGCTTAAAATAACGTATGACATTCCACTCAGCAACTTTATAGCGCTTAAACCTATGGAAGTCCTTTTTCACTAGACAGAGTCCCTCAGGTTCCACACACGACCTCAATCTTAACTCAATGCCATCCACACACCACAATCTTATCACACTTCTCTTGTCATTTGGCCAAGATCAACTTAAGAAAAATTTTCATCTCCTACCCTCTTGAAAAAAATGTAACATTCAAAAAATGATTTATTGAGAAGTTACATTAAATTACTATGAATAGAATCAGATTTTAATGTGTTAAGTTATAACACTTTTAAAAGGAAATCTTCAATGGCAGCAATGAAGCAAGAAAACATGACATAAAGGAAAAAAAGTATTAATAGACTGTAATTCAAGGGCCCAAATTCCATTCCCAGTTATGGCACCAAGTAGTTGCATATCCGTAAGCAACGTATACATTTCTGAGTCTCCACCATGTGTTAACTGAAGAAGCTAGATTAAATGATGTATAAGGACCAATCAAGATTAAATGATCTGTGATTGTAGAAAATATTTACATAAAATGGAGAAATCTTGGATAGTTGAGGTGAAGCAGGGGCAGGGAGAAAACATCTACACTAAACACTCATCCAAATGTGAAGCTTTAAAATTCTCTGTCTGTATAAGACAGAAAAAAAACTGGAACTTGGATTCCTCATTGAAAACACACACACTAATAAGCAAAGCATTTTACTGTCTTCCTCAAACACTACTCCTTTCTTAAGAAAATACTTTTCTGCCCAAAGTTTTCCTCAGGGCAACTTTGACATCTTTGTTCCTTAAGCTATAGATCAGTGGGTTTAACATGGGCACCACAATGGTATAGAACAAGGAAGACACTTTCCCTTGGTCAAGGGGCAAAATAGAAGGTGGTTTGAGATACATGAAAGCCCCAGAACCAAAGAAAAGAGAAACCACAATCATGTGGGAGCTGCAGGTGCTGAAGGCTTTGGACCTGCCCTCAGCGGAACTAATGTGAAGAATGCTGGAGAGAATGAGGGCATAAGAAATGAAGATGGTGACAATGGGCACTCCAATGTCAACGGCCACAACAATAAAGACCACCAGCTCATTCACATAAGTGCTATTGCAGGAGAGCTCAAGGAGGGGAAGGATGTCACACATGAAATGATTGACAAGGTTGTCAGCACAGAAGGTCAGACTCATTATGCTTCCCGTGTGGGCCATGGCCCCAGCAAACCCCATGCCATAGACACCTGACAAAAAGAGCAAACACACCTGGGGAGACATGGTGACCGTGTACACCAGTGGGTTACAGATGGCAACATAGCGGTCATATGCCATTGCTGACAGGATGAAGGACTCAGAGACGACAAAGAAGCAGAAGAAAAAGAGCTGAGTCATACACCCAGCATAGGAGATGATGTTCTTTGAGACAAAACTCATTAGCATTTTGGGAGTGATGGTAGTAGAGTAACACAAATCTATTAAGGAGAGGTTGAAGAGGAAGAAGTACATGGGAGTGTGCAGGTGAGAGTTCAGCCCAATCAGGGTTATCAAGCCCAGGTTCCCCACCACGGTGACCATGTAGAAACCTAGAAACAGGAAGAAGAGGAGGATCTGGAGTTCTGGCTGGTTGGTTAAGCCTGCGAGAATAAACTCTGTCACAGAAGAGTTTTCAGCTGCCATTCTTCTCTAGGTTTGAGGAAGGGAGGTCTGTGGAGACAAGAGAAGAGGGGCACTTAGAGAAAAAGAAACACCACCACCACCTTCCCAGTATCCAACCCCTATTCTTGAGAAAGGAATCCACAGAGAAATTTGAACTTCGGTAGGAAGGTTTTTACCATGTGCTATGGATCTATCTTCACAGCACCTGTGACTTTAACTTCCAGAGTACGATAAGAGACTAAACGTTGCCTCCAGAATGAGAGCTGGTGCTGCTGAAAAAGAGGGGTACCAAAAATAAGCTGGATGTCTTTCAGATCTTTAAGCCAGTCCTTTTTCTATGTCTTTCCCTCTCCTGCCTCTGCTTCAGTTGCTGAAACCTGGACCTCTTCCCTGGAGAGAGTCCTGACGGGCAGAAGCTACTGTGGCTCTGTTCAGAGCTTCCACCTCTGGGTCAGAGCTATCAGATCAAGAAGGCAAGGTCATGCTTTTCCAATATCTCTTAGCTCAAGTGGCTGTAGATTTAATAATAATTTTTTTAAAGCTAACACTTATTGAACAGTCACTATGAGAGGCTCTGTTCAAAGAGCTATGTGGCAATATTATTATCCCCATTTTACAGATGAAACAACTACAATTACATAACTAGCCAAAAGTCTCCAAACTACTCAGTTGCAGCTGGACGGTGGATTTTGGCCATCGGACTCTCACAGTTTACACTTATGACCACCATGTTACATGACTGACCAGCGTCAGGCAGGCACTCACCTTCCTTCATTTTAGAGCTGTAATGCTACACTGCGTCTTGTCCATAATCATTCTGGTGAGGAAAATGACCCTAATGAATAGAAGATGACAGCTTTGAGCTCAGAGCCCACTCTTTCCTCCCAGTCCAGATCAAAGGACCAGAACCTCTAATTTACCTCATAACTCTTTCTGCACTGAAGGACATGATTTCTAATTGTTCATTTGCCCAAAGTTCCCTCTAACTTCCAGGAAGAAGTCAGTGCCTTTTCCCAATCAGTGGATAACAGGAGACTAAATAGTTTTATTCTAGATGACTGATGTCAGTGACTCCCTCAAGACCATTTCCTCAGAGATTATCTTCCCTGAGGTAATCAGATTACCTTATCTTGTTTATACCTTGGAATTGCTTGATTTGGCTCTTAGAGACAATTCTTTCTTTCAACTAACATGTATCCAGTACTATTAAGAGAAAATCATTGTGGGGAAAAAGTCATTATCATTATCATTTCTTTAAAATCCAATAATGTACCTAACACAGTGTCCTAGTACTGACTTCTGGCTTCCAAGATCCAAAGTACAAATATACAAATATATCCTGCACCTGAATATTATTTCTCATAATAATGATAACCATTTCATATGTAACAGAGACACCACCTCTGATCACAGAGACAATATGTTTCAGAGCCCACAGTCATACATAGTGGGCTGTCTAAACCACTAGGCTAAATTACCTTCTGATGAGAGCTACTGATATATAAAGCAGGGTCTTTGCCTTCTTAGATCTGACAGTCTCTTGGAAAAAAAACAAACAAATATTCAATTAATTTTTTTAAAAAGATGCAATCAGAGCCAGCAAAAGCTAACACAATAATTTAGAATAGGACATTCAATCATTCATATTCCAATTCATTCCAGGAATTAATTGCACTATTCCCAGCTCAGACAAGAAAAGGACACTACGCTGATTCCCCTCCACTGTCTTCTCATGGAGTGTAAATTTAATGGTATAGGTTATTAAGTATGAAATGTCCAATTTCCTTAAATGCTAAGTTTGGCAGTCAATATCTCTGACATTTCACTTTGACATTTCTTGTTTTATTTTTATTATTTTTTTCTTGTTTTCATTTGTATTTATTTATTTATTATTTCAGCATATTACAGGGGTACAAATGTTTAGGTTACATATATTGCCTTTGCCCCACCTGAGTCAGAGCTTCAAGTGTGTTCATCCCCCAGATGGTGTACACCACACCCATTAAGTGTGAATATATCAATCCCCTGCCCCCTCCCACCTGCCTGACGCAAGTGTAGTATCTGTTCTTATCAGTTTTATTTTTATTGTGAAGGTACATCCTCATTCTTTCAAGCACATGGTTTAGCTTCTGATTATATTTGCTAGCAATTTTTATGAAAACCATGGATAAGTCAAAAATTCATGTTATTTTCAAATACGAGCTCCGTTGTGGAAACAATGCTGCATAGATACGAGCTCCACTGAGGAAACAATGCTGCATAAACAGCTTGAAATATCAATGAAGTGTATGGGAAGGATGTGGCTAATGAATGCACAGTACATCAATGGTTGGAGAAGTTCTATCCTGGTGATTTTAATCTTGAAAATGAGCCATGTGGGCGACCTGAGACTAAGGTGGATAATGATGAAAGCTGTAGTGGAAGCAAATCCATTTCAACCTACAAGTGAATTAGCAGCAAGGTTTGACGTTGCTATTCCAACAATATTCAACCATTAGAAACAAATCAGCAAGGTTAAGAAGCTGGATAGATGGGTACTGCATGAATTGAATGAGTGTCAGAAGAGAAATCATCTCAAAGCTTGCTTTTCCTTGCTGTCACGACATAAAGGCAAACCATTTCTACACCGTATTGTTACATGTGATGAAAAATGTATTCTTTTTGACAATCGCAAGCATTGGGCAAAATGGTTGGATAAAAACAAAGTGCCAAAACACAGTCCAAAACGGCATATTCGTCAAAGAAAGCTAATGGTATCTGCTTGGTGTTCCAGAACTGGTATTATCCACAACAGCTTCAAGAAATATGGTCAATCAATTACAGCGGAAGTCTACTGCCACCAGTTGGAAGTAATGATAAGGATGCTTGCGATAAAGCTGCCGAGATTGGTCAATAGAGACAGGCCAATCCTCTTGCAAGACAGTGCTCAACCATGTCACACAAACAATACTGCTCAAACTACAGAGGCTGGACTTGGAAACTCTCTGTCATCCACCATATTCATCAGAACTTACACCAACTGACTACCACGTCTTCCAGGGTTTGGACCACTTCTTGCAAGGAAAAATATTCAATTCTCAACAAGCTGTGGGAAATGCCTTTTGCAATTTCATCACCACTTGCTCTCCAGGCTCCTCCGCTGCTGGCATAAACAAGCTACATTTAAGATGGCAAAACCGTGTTGATAGTTTACGTGCATACTTTGATTAACTGTATTGCTTCTTGTTTGAGATATAATAAACTAAACTTTTGACTAGAAATTGGACATTTCACATTTAATAACATACTAACAAAGGATCCCCATCAGGTAACTGCCCTCAACTTCTGCCAAGACCAGCCTTTCTCTAAATTACTAACTAGTCAAAATTCCCTTTGACCGTCCCTGTCTTCCACCCACTTTTCTTTTAGCACTTCTCCCAACTGCCTTCCTAGCTGTCCAGTGCCCTCAAACTGAATCCTCGTAGATCAGATTCCCAGTGCAGGAACACACCCAAACATGTTCTTCCTCTTTGGTTGCTTTTGTCTTTTTTTTACCTTCTACACCCTACCTCCAGCCTCTGCCTTGACAAAAACTGTCTATCTCGTGTTGCGATCTCTCAGATATTAACTTATTTTCTTTAACATCAAACCCATAAACTCATAGACTTTTAGACCTGAAAAGATGAGAGATTATCTCGTCCAATGTTTTCTAACACTGGATGAGCATCACAATTACCTAGAGTATTTATTAAAAAGAAATTCTGGGCTCCACCCAGACCTTCTGAATCAGAATCTCTATAGATCTGGATATGGCAGCTGTGTTTTTTAAATCTTCCCAAGTATTTCCAATGCCAGGAACTTACAAATGCACAGAACTAATATTTACTTTCACCTTACAAAGACTACTAAGGAGTTCCAAAGAAGCAGAGTCACTTGCACAAGATCACAGATCGAGTTTAAGTCTCCACATTTCCAATCTCTCCTCATCCATAAACCAATATGACCTTCAACTTGGCTGGAATGCAAAGCACAAGTAATAAAAACATAAGTGGTCAGACTTTTGATTTCAAGTGCCATGGAGTAGTTGGTATTATATGTACTTACCCTCTGACTACAAAAAACTGTAAGACTGGAAAAAATATATAAAGCAATTATTTGCAATCTTTGGAAAGCAGACAGGACAGGGATAAAATTCTTAAGATAAAGAAAGAAAATGAGGTAACTATTACATTCACCCCAACGGGCAATTTTGAAACCAAGCATAGTAAAATGGAGCCCCAGCAAATGGCGGTAGCCTTTACTGGTGGAATAAAGAAAGCTTAGAGTTTAAGGATACTAAGACAGCTAGAATTTGTGGGGCAAGGTATGGAAAGGAAGAAGACACAGAAAAGGACTCTCGGGCATCTGCACAAAGGACCTCCTTAAGTTTTTGGCTGAATCCTACATTTTATATATGCAGGGCAAGATTCTACAGGTTTAGGAGACAACAGCTTGTGGGGTACCAAGAACTGAAAAGAGATCACAGAGGATGCACAATGCTAGGACGATGTTAGACTTCTGACCAAGTGGCAGTGGAGAAATTTTAGTAAACAAACCAGGCATTACAATGAGACCCCTGAAAAGGTATATGCTAAGAGTAAGGACTATACCCTTGGGCTAAAGGCAAAACTGACTCATAACAAAGGCTAAATCCAGGTCTCAACAGGATCAGTGATCTTCTAGTAAATGAATTGCATCCCAAAACAAAATTCAACACTCTGTAGGAAAGAATAATATAAGCCACTGTCTCTAAGACATTTCTACAATATCTAGCATCATAAAAATAAAAAGTTACTAGATATATAAAAAGAAGCAAGAAACTATGACCCATAACCAAGAAGGAAAAATATATTCAATAGAAGCAAATCCACACCTGACCTAGATGTTGAAATTAACAGAAAAAGACTTTAAAATAACTACTATAATTATTTTTTAATTTACACAAAAACAGAACTGGCTAATGTATAGTAATAATAAAAATAATAAAGATAACCTAATAAAAATTTCAAAACCAAAAAATATTAGAAATAAAAAATTCATCAGAATGGCTTAATAGCATTAACTGTGCATAGTCAAAGAAAGGATCAGTACAAGCAAAGACAGATCAATAGAAATTATCTATACTAAAATATAACAGGAACACTATAATTTAAAAAAGAATATAGTAACTAAAATCTTCAGGACAACACTAAATAATCCAACATATGTATAATCAGAGCTCCAAAATGTGAACCAAGTGAGAATTGGGCAGAGAAAAGATTTTAAAAGATGATAGATGAAAATTTTCCAAATTTGATAAAATATATAAATCCACAGAACAAAAAAGTTCAGGAAACTACAAGCAAGACAAATACAAAATATACCACACCTAGGCATATCATAGTCAAAGTGATGCAAATCAATAATAAAGAAGAGAAGCTTAAAGGCAACTAGAGATAAAAGACACATTGCTTTCAAAGGAGCTAAAATAAGAACTGATATTATGAAAGAAATGGAAGTTATAAGACAATTAAATGACCTTTAAAATACTGAAAGAAATAAATTGCTAACCTAGTATTCTATATCTGGCAAAAATACCCTTCAAAAAATAAACAAAGGAATTTTCATACAAACAAAAGGTGAAAGAATTTGTCACTAACAAGTCTACATGACAAAAAAAAAATAAGAAGGGGAGGGGGAATGGTTCCAGATGAAAGCTCAGATATTCAGGAAAAAAGGAAGAACACTAGAAATGGTAAGTATGTGGGTAGATATGAAAAGCTATTTTTAAAATTTCTTTAAATTCAAATTTCTTTGACTATTTAAAGCAATAGAAAAACAAGTTATGGTAGATGTATAATATATGTAGAAGTAAAATGATGATAGCACAATAAAACATAATATGGAAGGCTATAGCAACCAAAACAGCATGGCACTGGCACAAGAGCAGAGATATAGACCTTTGGAACAGGACTGAGAACCCAGATATAAAACCATCCTCATATTGTCATCTAATCTTTGACAAAGCAAACAAAAATATACAATGGGGAAAAGAATCTCTATTCATTAAATAGTGCTGGGAAAACTCGATAACCAAATGCATAAGATTGAAACTGGATCCACTCCTCTCACCACTCACAAAAATCAACTCACGATGGATAACAGACTTAAACCTATGATGTGAAACCTTAAGAATTCTAGAAGAAAATGTTGGGAAAACTCTTATAGACATCAGCCTAGGCAAAGAATTTATAAAGAAGACCCCCAAACAATCACAACAGCAATGAAAATAAATAAATGAGGCCGGGCGTGGTGGCTCACACCTGTAATCCTAGCACTCTGGGAGGCCGATGCGGATGGATCCTTTGAGCTCAGGAGTTCGAGACCAGTCTGAGCAAGAGCGAGACCTCATCTCTACTAAAAATAGAAATTAGCTGGACAACTAAAAATATATAGAAAAAATTAGTCGGGCATGGTGGCGCATGCCTGTAGTCCCAGCTACTCGGGAGGCTAAGGCAGAAGGATTGCTTGAACCCAAGAGTTTGAGGTTGCTGTGAGCTAGGCTGGTGCCCACGGCACTCTGGCCCAGGCAACAGAGTGAGACTCTGTCTTGAAAATAAATAAATAAATAAATAAATAAATAAGACCTGATCAAATTAACAAGCTTCTGCACAGCCAAGGAAACTATCATTAGAGCGAATAGACAACCTACAGAATGGGAGTAAATATTCGCATGCTACACATCTGATAGAGGGCTGATAACAAGAATCTATATAGAACTTAAGAAAATTAAAAAGGAAAAAATCAAACAACCCCATTAAAAAGTGGGCAAAGGACATGAACAGAAATTTTTCAAAAGAAGATAGACTAATGGCCAGCAAACATACAAAAAAGTGTTCAATGTCTCTAATCATCAGGGAAATGCAAATATAAACCACAATGAGATATCGCCTAACTCCAGTGAGAATGGCCTTTATCAAAAGTTCCAAAACAACAAATCCAGGCATGGATGTGGAGAGATAGGAACACTCTTACACTTCTGGTGGGACTGCAAATTGGTACAACCGCTGTGGAAAATAATTTGGAGACATTTCAAAGAACTAAAAACAGAAATACCATTTGATCCAGCAATCCCACTACTAGGCATCTACCCAAAGGAAAAAAAGCCATTCTATAATAAAGATATCTACACTGGAATGTTTATGGCAGCACAATTCGCAATTGCAAAGATGTGGAAAAAACCCAAGTGCCCATCAATACATGAGTGGATTAATAAAATGTGGTATATGTACACCATGGAATACTACTCGACCACAAAAAAACAATGGTGAACTAGCACCTCTTATATTATCCTGGATAGAGCTTGAACCCATCCTTGAAAGTGAAGTATCACAAGAATGAAAAAACAAGCACCCCATGTACTTGCCATCAAATTGGTACTAACTGATCAACACTTAAGTGCTTATATGGAAGTAATATTCATCGGGTCCCAGACAGGTCGGAAGGGGGTGGTGGGAATGGGTAAACTCAACCAATGGGTACAGAGCAGTGTGGAGGATGGGTGTGCTTGTAGCTCTGGCATGGGCAAGGCAAAGGCATTATATGTAACCAAAATTTTTGTACTCCCATAATATTCTGAAATTTAAAAAAATAAATAAATAAAAGACTCAAAATTTTAAAAAAATAAGTAACAATAGCTAACACTTAATTAAAAAACAAAACATAACACAGTAATACAAATACTATAAGAAAAATAATATAGACAGGTATAGTTAAAAGTCCAATAAAAGACCTAAAATGGAATATAAAAAAACACATAATCCAAGAGTAACAAATATGAACTAACATTTTAAAAATCAATCAACATTATTCAACACATTAACAGAATAAAACAGCAAAACCATATCATCATCTAATAGATGCAGAAAGTGTATTTGATAAAAAGGCAATACTTATTCATGATAAAAACACTCAGGATAGTAGGAATAGAAAAGAACATCCTAAATCTGATAAAGGATGTCTATGAAAAACTTACAGCTAAACATCATACTCAACAGTGAAATACCCAGCATTTTTATTGTAAGGTCAATGACAAGTCAAAAATATCCTTTCTTATAAGTTCTATTCAATATTGTATATTCTAGCCCATTCAATAGGTAAAAATGTTGAGTGAGTGTCTCAACAATCCCAAAAAGGATGACATAATTCAGCTTTGCAATGTATCTACCGGTCAATGTATCATATCAAGCACATAATCAAAAATTCTTCTTGACTGCCTCTCCCCTCCACTTGTACCTCTCTCAACACTGCTTCTAACTGACTTTCTGGCTACTCAGTGCTCTTGAGCTATAGATAAGATAGATTAGATAGATAGATAGATAGATAGATAAACAGACAGACAGATAAGATCCCCAACATCAGTTTGCTCTCCCTATTTTGTTTGCATAAAAAGGCCTATAGATTGGAATGAAATATACTAAACCATCTTTATTTGCAGATGACCTAATTATATATAGAAAATATAAGTAAATCTATAAACTACTAGAATTTAAAAGTAAATATAATAATCAGAGATGTTGAGCATTTTTTTATATGTTTGCAGGCCACTATTCTGTCTTCTTTTAAAAAGTTTCTGTTCATGTACTTTGCCCATTTATTGAGGGGGTGGTTTGATTTTTTCTTGTTGATTTTTTTGAGTTCTACATAGATTCTTGTTATCAGCCCTTTATTGGATGTGTAGAAAACACATATTTTCTCCTATTCTGTAGGTTGTCTGTTCGCTCTAATGATAGTTTCCTTGGCTGTGCAGAAGC
>VBSM01003227.1:1401235-1418649 GCA_008086735.1 Cheirogaleus medius | reverse complement strand
TATATTTTTGTCTGGTTTATCAAAGATTAGGCTACCGTATACTGATGGTTTACTATAGCTCTACCTAAGCACTAGCTCAAATGAATACTGGACGTGACAAGTTAGAGAAGCAAAAGACTTTTTTGAACTTTTTACAAAATCACAAGTCATATCACTGCCTGCATGCATTTCTGCTCTTTACACAACCAGCACCAGCTGCTCTAAATTCCCTAGATTTTCAAATCAGCTCTCAGGGAGGAATCTGATAAACTCCTTTGTACAAGGAGGAAGTGAGCTGGTAAGTAGCCACCTACACTTCAAATCCTTTTACAGGGCCAATTATGAAACCTTTAGCCAAGAGGAAAAGAAATCTCTATTTGGAGAAATAAACATCAGTGAGCAAGTAGGTAAGCTATGTTTTTGATAAGGGTTTCTCTTGAGAAGTTTATGGAATCATATTACAAAGGTAGAAACCCAGCTTCTTCTCAAGTCCAACTACAATTCCAGCACCAATCACTGTGTGTTTATGTGTGCACACACATCAGCGTCTACTTGCTTATCCACCTCTTGGAGCCATTTTCAGCCAATCTTCCATGATAATTGTACCTCATCTGTAGCTTTACACTCAGAATTCTGCAGTGTCCTACAGTAGGAACTCTAATGAATCCCAATGCCTGATCTTAATCCCACTACACATTCAGTTACAAATGAAGAAAAACAATTAACTATCATAAACTCTCTTAGGGATCTAAAGGCAGAGAAACTTCAGGGGTTCATTAAAAGTTGACTTTTCATTAGGAGCCTTAGAGATTTCTTGTCTGGATGATGCAACACCAGGAAAAGTTCCTCTGAGTTGATGTCATTTCAGAGACTACTGCTATGAAAACTTTATTTCAAATGCATTTCAACCATGGCTTCTCCAAAGTCAAATTCACTGACAACTTGCTCCAGCACAAGCAGGAAATAATACAGAAAGAAGTATTTTTTACCATGTTCATTTTGATACAGAACCTTCCCCTTTCTAAAACCTGAATCTCTGCTTAATGAATGGCTTCATTGTTTTAGTTAGTGCTATTAATATATTGCATGTATCTAACATATAACGTATGTTAATACATCATACATATTATTACATCTAATGTAAATGTATGTCTGATACTGAAATAGGTATAGAGTGTCTTTACATATGTGTCTCAGAGTTTTGGTAAATCATCAAATAGCACTCATATGACCCTGAGTGAGCTGTTCATCGCTACACACCAAAAAACCACAAAACATGCATTAATTCCAACAAGAAGATACATAGAGCTTAGATGGAGAGAAAAAAGATGGTAGCTGATAGGTCTTCATTTGAAATAGCCTCAACTCCTGAGGAAGTAAATAAAATGAAGGTCATTAAACAGGAGTCAGATGAGACAGCATTCTATCTAATGTTTAATTAACTTTTAATTTGTACATTATTTAGCATTTTAAAATTCTAGATTTAGGGATAAAAAGACATGGTTCATTAGCTAGAGGAGCTTATCATCTAATAGAGACAGCTCCCATACTGTTGGTTCTTCCTCTCTTCCTCTCTTCTCATATTTCACCTTTTCCAGGGCCCTATACACTTCTTTTTCTTCTTTAGGGGCTTGGTAAGCTCATCTGTTCAATATCTTCCTCTATACGGAGGACTCCCAAATGTATAACTATAGTTCTCATATTTCTGTTCAGCCCATAAACTGGTATACAGTCACTTTACTAGATATTTCCAAGAGGCTGTCTTGTGGTCAATTCAAATGCTAACTTCAAAGCTGAGCTCCTCTTGTCTTCTGCAAAAACAGGTATCTCCTCAGCTGCCCCCATTTTTTTAAGTGGGCGTAAGCATTGGAGAGGAACTACATTGTAGTATCAATAAGGTGATTGTCAATTTGCCTAGAACAGTCCCAGTTAATGCTTGTTGTTTTGGCAAAATTATTAGTAGCTCCTTCTTTCTGTCTCAGATATATACTGGTGAATGATTATGGTCTTCCCTAAGTATTCAGAACATGAACTTTGGAATCAGACTAACCTCAGTACAAATCCTGGCTCTACCTCCTACTTGATGTGTGACCTTAGGAAGTTATTTAAACCCTCTCTGAACTTCAAGACCCTAATCTTAAAATGAAGATAATTACCATACCTCAAAGGATTGTTGTGATGAATAAGTGGTGCTGATTACAGCACTTAGAAGACATAAAATGAAGTAGTTTAAATAATATTAGCATTCAAAATTCTCTCTCTTAATAACAATAGTGTTTTATATAGCTAGTGGTGTCAGAATAGGCTGAAACAGAGAGAACAGCAGGCTGGGAGATCAGCCAGAGACTTTCCGCAGTAGTAAATATAGAAAGAAATGAACGGTATAGGAGACGTGGTAATGGAATAATTAACATGATTTGATGTCTCAATGGTATGGAAGAGAATGATGGAAAGAGGCACAAATCAAATTTGATGAAGATTTCAAGCCCAAGGAATCAGGAGTAGAATGACATAAATGAAGAATCAAAGAGTGAGCAGAGTAATTAACTGAATTTTAGACAAGACCATACAGTGCTGGCAGAACCTTCAAAAGCAAAGATCAGAAAGAACTTTACAATAAAAGATCCGAGAGCTTGGAAGAAAAGACATAGAGATGCAAACTGGAGAATATAAGCACAGAGGTGATCACAAAAAGCAAAGGAATAGTGAATTGCTCCAAACAAGTATGTTTAAAGAGAGAATAATTGAGATTTAAGGACTGAAAGTTTTTCCAAAAATGTCCAAAAATGGGAAAAGGAAGTTGACCAACAGAAGTGTTTGAAAGGATGTGCAGCATCTAAAAACAGGCTTTGGAGTCACACAACCCTGGAAATAAACCCTGACTCTACTGCCCATTAGCTGTGTGAATTTGGGAAAGTTGCTTAACACTGTCTAGACTCAGTGCCTCCATCTGAAAAACGGCGATAATAATACTGAACCTGAAGGTATTTGTGAGGATTAGATGAACCTTAGTAAATATTCAACTTAGCAAATAATTATGGAGTTAATAAATTATGTAAATGAAGTTTTACAAATGACAAAGGAGAGCATTTCAAGGGTGAGCAGTCAAGAGGAAGAACTGAAAATAACTTTGAATTAGATCATCCTCTTACAGTCCTGTTCACTCATGCTTACATAACTCTCTTTATGTGGTTAGTCTAAGAGAGATTTCTACTATTAATTGATTATTTCAAGACCATATTGTACAAACCCCAAATGGACAAAAAGCACCTTCCAGGAAAAAACTATATTCTATAACTTTTGTATACATTAACACATCCAGCATCTAACACAGTGATGAACACATTATAGGTGTTCCTTAAAATCTTATTGAACACAACTGACTTTCATATGAATATCCTTCAATAAAAACCCATATATTACAAACCCATAACTTCAGGGATGGTCCTTTATTTTCTGAAGTAATGCACCAGGGGTTCCTATAGTCATTTGGTGAACCTCTTGAGCTCCTCCTCTCAAAAAATAGAAACTAGTTTTACAAAATTGATTTGAGGCCTTGATATGCTAATATTGGTGTTTTATTGTTATATATTTATAATATATAACTTCTGGGTGAGACTTCCAAAGTCAAGGTATTTATATAATTACACAGAAACTTACCACAAAGATAATGGAAAGAAATGGATTATGGACTGTCCCAGGGCTCATCTTTGGTACAAGTAGCTCCACAAAGATTTTCAAAATAAAATTCTTATTTTAGGCATTACATTGCAGGAACATATGTGCTATTTCATAAAGCAAAACCTACCTGTACAATACTATAAAATGTAAAATTTCCCAAGAGTAAAAAAATAAACCAAGATTGTGTGACAGATTGAAATAAAGGCGGGATTAAGCAAGAAAAAACTAAAATGGTCTTCAAGTACAAGGTATGTGACTTGACAGGTAAGGAGAAAGGGAGATGATTCTAAGCATAATAGAAACATCTCCATGGACAAGAAAATTTTTTAAAAAGCAAAAGCCTAGAAAAGCAGAGAACAAGAATTGAAGGGACTGTTTCCAGTTTACAAAGAACTTTACTGAGAAAGAAAGCAACAAACTTTCTCTGTAATGTGTTCCAGAATTTCACAAAGCCTTCTCTCAAGAACTCTATTCTGGTAGCTAGTTTAAATCAAGAAGCACTATGTTATTGTGGAAGGAGGCAAGTCTAACAATTTGGCTCTAGCTTGTATTGCCTTGAACAAGAGACATTATATTTAAGTTCTCTTTATCTAGTATTTCCCCTCCTATAGAACAGCAGTGATTAAACCCGTTTACCTATGTGGTGATTTTGAATCAATCAAATCAGATGTTGTTAAATCCAATAAATACTTTTTGGTAATATTAATATTTTACCTGATGCTGTTGACTCCTTGAACTATTCATATCCCTTCACTGTCAAGACACATGAACTTCCTGGTTTTCCTCCAACTTCTGGCTACTTCTTTCCCGTCTCATTCTCCTTCAAGGCTTTCCTTCACCTGCCCATAAATGTTGATGGCCCACTGATCATCAACCTTCTTCCTCTCATCCTACTGAACTTTCCCTGAGAGAGATCTACTCCCATGCCTTGAATGACCTGGCCTGTTGAAAGTCAAATCTATAATTCCAGCATAGGGTTTTTTTACCCGAAATACCAACAACTTAATGGACATCTCCACTTGAATGTCCCACAGACACTTAAAACTTAGCATATTGAAAACTTATTTTATTATCTTCCATCTAAAATTTCTCCTCTTCAATGTTACTCTGTCTCAAAATATGACACTATTTTCCTAGTTTCTCAATCCCCTCCATCAATATCCAAATTATGTTGATTTTACCTTTTAAATGATACATGCCAGTTGCCTAAAAATCAGTGTGCTGAGAGCTAATTTACCAACAGGCCAATCTGCTGAAAGATAAATTACTGAGTACTCAATTTGTAAAATGGTCAATCTGCTAAATTTAGTTTAACTTTTTTTTCGTAAGTAGTATGTGTTTATTTCATAAAATTAGAAAATGTAAGTAAACATTAAGCACAAAATTAAAATCACTCATATTTCCACAGCTCATAATCAGTTAACATTCAAGTGCATATTGTTCCATATATTTCATGCATGTATTTAATTTTCACAGTATTGTTTTTTCTGATAAAAGTAGATCATGTTGTATATAATATTTAAAATTTTTTCAATTAAAAAATATTAAAATCTTTCATATAAATAAATAGAATTAAACATCATTCTTACTGGGTGTGCGTATTCTTTTGACAGGAAACCCATAATTAAATCTATCAATTCTTCATTGTTTGACAATTTTTATGTACAATTTTTCACTTTAATAATGCTGAGAATATTCGTTTTTTGCAAACATAACTTATTATTTTCTTAGTATAAATTCCTGAAGGTGCAATTTTGTATCTAAGAATGTGCTCTTTATTAAGGCTTTTCATACTTGCTGCTGAGCTATACATACAGGTTTACGAATATATACCCTTTATGTAACATATGAGAGTGCCTTTTTCCCTACACCCCAGCTAACAATGGATATTATTCAAAAACTTCTCAACCAATTTGGTTCTGAAAATGGCAAGTTACTATTTTAATCACATTTCTTTGGTTACTAGTGATGCTAGACATTCAGCATTTTTTGTTTGTTTGTTGGCCATTTTTATTTTTTCCATTTTAAATCTACTTTATTGATTTAACTACAATAAATTATTAAATACAATATAAAATGCATGTATTGTACATAAACAATGTCCACTACCAGGAAAAGTCCCCTTATGTACCTTTGCATTCAATCATCTTTCTATCCAAAGCCCAGGCAACCACTGACTTGCTATTTATCTGTATTGATTAGTTTTGCCTGATGTAAAATTTCATATAAATGAAATTCTACAGTATTTACTCTTTTGTGTCTGGCATCTTTTGCCCAGTACATTCCTTTTGAGATTCATCCATATTATTGTGAGAATCAGTAATACATTCCTTTTTTGTTTTTTTTTATTTTGGGGGGGCAGAGTTTGACTCTGTTGCCCCAACTAGAGTGCAGTGGTGCAATCTAGCTTACTGCAACCTCAAACTCCTGGGCTCAAGTGATCCTCCTGCCTCAGCCTCCTGAATAGACTGAGACTATAGGCACACACCACCATGCCTGGCTAATTTTTCTATTTTTAGTAGAGACAGTGTCTCATTCTTTTGCTCAGACTGGTCTCGAACTCCTGGCCTCAAGTGATCTTTCTACCTTGGCCACCCAGAGTGCTAGAATTACAGGCATGAGCCACTGTGCCCGGTCACCTTTCCTTTTCATTTATGAGTAGTAATTTGTTGTATGAATATACCTACAAATTTGTTAATCTGTTCACTTGATGATAGGCATTTAGACTGTTTTCTGATTTGGCCTTTTATGAATAAAGCAGATATAAGGATTTGTGTATATGACAGGGAAAATGGGACGCAGCCACTCACCACCCCCCTGCCGCTCTCACTCCGGGTCCCGCGCAGCACTCTAGGCCCCTCCATGGCCGCAGTCTCACTATATCTTGATTGGATACTTTTTTAATCCCACTGCTGATTGGATGTTAACGCTTGTTGCTGATTGGACGCTTTTTGAATCTTACCAAGGGAATAAAAACTAAAGGAGAACAAGGAAGGGGGGCTCAGAAGTTGGTGGCATGCTGAGCCTGCTGGCGGAATAAAGGCTGTTCTCTGACTCTCCCTGTGCCGCTCATTCCCCGGTCAATTGCTGTAACACTTGCTGTTAATACTTGCTGGAACATACACAACTTTTTGTGAACATATGTTTTCATTTCTCCTGGATAAATACTGAACAGAATTGCTGGGTCATAGGCAAGTTTAACTTTAAAGAAACTGCCAAACCACTCACTTGTCTTAGTCCAGTTTGTGTCATAACAGAATGCCCAAAGCTGAGTAATATAAAAGAGCTTTATTTGGCAAAAGAGCTTTATTTCCAAATAATTCTGGAGCCTGAAAAGTCCAAGAGCATGGTGCCAGCATCCCCTCAGAGAGGTCCAGTTGCTCTACATCCTCAGTAAAACTTGATTTTGTCAGACTTTTAAAAAATTTTAACAGTTATAGTGGATATATAGTGTTATGTCAGTGTTTTCATTTTGCGTTGACTGGATATTTAATAATAACGAGCACCTTTTCATGTGTTTCTTGATCATTTGCATATCTTCTTTTATGAAGTAACTATCCAAGTTTGAGGCTCAATTTAAATTGGGTCATTTGTCTTTCTCATCAGTGAGTTATAAGAGAGCTCTTTATATACTCTGAATGCAAGTTCTTTGATATATACATGGAATATTTTCTCCCAATCTGTCTTGCCTTTTCATTTCCTTAATGGTCTATTTCAAAGAATAAAAGTTTTTGTTTTTAGCCTAATTATCATATTTTCTTCTATAATTAATGCTTTTTTGCCTTATCTAAAATCTCTTAGCCTACCCCAAAGACATGAAAATTTTCTGGTTTTTATTCTAGAAGTTTTAGAGTTTTTGCTTTTACCTTTGGATCCATTATCTATTTTTAAAATTCTTTTTCTTAAACTTTTTAGAATGAAAAATTTCACCCTGAAAGAGGCAGCCTTGCAAAACTAAAAGGAAAATACCTAATCCTACAATTTCCCCAGTAACAGTTAAAGATCAATCCTATGAGTTCTCTCACTAACAGGGACCCTGCAAGAGTTCTGTTTTACACAACTTCTGAAAAGAGCTGAATGGACAGAAAAGAGATGTAAATCTCTCTCTTTCAAAATTGTTTTTTGAGAATCTGCTTTTACAGAGTTCCTGAGTAAACATCAGGAGAATGAATTACAGCCTCATCCACATCTACAGGATGCAATCACATCTCCTCAGTAATCCCTTCTCCAAGGAAAGGCAAGAAGCCAACTCTTGGACTTTGATATTCTTGCAGTTTTTGTTATCTACCTGCTGCCACTTTTGTTATTAACTGACAGCTATCACCATTTTGTTTTCTTCTCTTCATCCATCTAAAATCAGTGAGCCACTTGGCCTCGCTGCTGGAATCTCCCTTCTCTTTCCTGGGGATGCCACATCTTTCCCTGCTCTCTTCCCCTCCTCCCCCCTCCCACCACCTTTCTCTCTCTCTCTCTCTCATTCCCTCTGTCCTTCTAAAGGAAAAAATAAACTTTTTTACTGTTATATATCTTAATCTCTATGTGAGAAACATTTCTCCACCCACGACATTAGTACCTACTAGGCTTTCCACCCTAACACAAACATATACAACTACAGAGAAGAGTGTACTAAAGTCTCATGTTCCAACACCCAGCCTTAACAATTATCAACATTTTGTACTTCTTATATGATCTATATCTTCACCCATCACATTTAAAATGTTTTAGCCATTATTTCTTCAAATAACTTTTCTGTCTCCTCCCTTCCTTCTAGGACCCTAGTTATACATTTGTTAGACCATTTGATATTGTTTCACTGATTATCGAATCTACTGATTTTTTCTCTATGTGCTTTAGTTTTAATAGTTTCTGTTGCTCTATCACTGATCTGTTATTAAGTCCATTCAGCGAATTTTTATTTCATATATTAGATTTTTCATCCTTAGAAGTACTATTTCATTCTTTTTTATATCTCCATTTTTCTTTCCATTATGTTTATATTTTCTTTTTAAATTTTTGGGGAAATTTGTAGTAAGTGTTTTAAAACTCTAGTCTCTTAATTTTATCAGATTTGTTATATCTGTTTATTTTTCTTCCAGTTTTTGGACATATTTCCTGCTTATCTGAATGCCTAGTAATTTTTCATAAGATGATGGACATTGTTGACCTACCAAATTGCTTTTTATTTCTTTAAGAAGCTTTGAAATTTGTTGTGGCAGTCAGTTAAGCTACCTGTAGATCACCTTGATGTTTTCAAAGCTTGATTTTAAGCTTTGTTCAGAAATATCAACTATAGCTTTTATTCTAGAACTAGGTTATCCCTAATACTAAGACATGAACCTTCTGGGCTCTCTACTGATGCCACAGGTGTTCATGGAGAGCTCTCTACTGGCTTGTTAAAAGCTCTGATAACTAATTATTCAGAATAAAGGTTCCAGGTAGTTTCTCCTTACCCAGCTTCATGGATTTTTATATTAGACATGCACGGCACAGGACCAAGATAAATATACAAGGAAACTCCTATGCAGATTTCTGAAGCTCTTTTACTTTGTTGCTTCCACATGCTACTCCGTGTGTTCCAGGTACTTCAGCCTCCCAAAACTCTGATCTGCACCTTCTTAACTTAGCAAAAATGCTGTGCTTTTTTGTATTCCCTGCCCTTGGGCCATGAAATAATAGTGTCTCCACACTAAGTCCAGGTGAATACAAGGCTTACTTTGTTTCTCTTCTTAGATCATAGTTTAATAACACCTCTTGTCCAATGTCTAAAAAAATTGTTTTATATATTTTTTCCAGATTTTTCCTTGTTTATGGTGTGATGACAGGTCCAATATCACTTATCTCTCATGACCAAAAAGCAGAAATCGTAACTATTCACTTTTATTTGACTGGCCTTTTGTGGATTGCCAAAAGCTAAGGGGGTAGAGAAAGGGAAAGGCCAAGACAAACAAAAAAGATAAATATATTCACAAGAAAATATGCCTGGAATACATGCATAGTAAGCACTCAGTAAATGCTAAGTACTAATAATCTTAATACTTCATGTTCAAGAATATTTGTAGCATAAAAATATATTCTTTACAAATGTTCTTACTGAATATGTCTTCTTCAATATATTTAAAGAATATATTCTTCTCACAGATATATTTAACAAATATATCCTACTTATTCCTCAAATAACTATCTTCTCCTTCTACTCCTCCTCCTGCTCCTCCTCTTTTTCTTCTTCATATAAATAAAAATAAAATGAGTGGAAAAGTTTAGAAGATTTTAAGAATATGGTGTCATGGATCTTTAGTCTCTCTGGATACCTCCATTAAAATACCAGCAAAGCCCAATCTATGAATAATCTATGAAAAATTGGTAACATGTTATTTCCTTTATCCCCAAATAAAAGCAGAAGCAGTTGGTCACAAGTCACCAAGAACTAAAACTCTGCATAATATCAGCATCTGTGCAGGAAGAAACAGAAAGGTACAACAGGATATCTGGTAAACCTAGAAAACCCAAAATGACTAACAGGTATTTCATGTAAATTTCAACAGGCTAATTTGAGAATAGTACCTAAAACTGGAAGGAGTTTTATATATTCTAATAGTGAAAGAATTTAAATGGGACCATGGTAAGATCTGAAGGGGCTACAGCAGTTTGGGCACTATGAACTTCCAAAATTAACTAACCAAAACTTCCTAGAAGAATAAATTGGTAGGAATAAAATCCAAACTAAGCAGAACAGGAACAATAAAGACAAAAGAAAGAAGTGATACAAATAAAAGCAGGACAGAACTCAGGCATTGAGGCATCATATTTCTGAACACTTCACAGGAACAACAAAGAGAGATTTCTATGGTGTGAAGTCAGAAAAAAACTAATTTGATATAAAAATGAACAATACAAAAGAATCAAGGTAAATTTTCACATAAAATTATTACAAGAAAAAAGAATAATTTTCACAGAAAATGTAGAGCAAGCCATAAAGAAATGCCCACAAACAAATAGTATAACATTATTTCAAAACAAGCTAAAACTCATTCAAAAAATGATACAAGGGGGGTTAGGCCAAGATGGTAGACTAGAAGCAGCCCACACATGCCACTCTCAAGGAGAGGATCGAAAGTTGCAAGTGGGTGTCCAGCTGTGGATGGACTCTCTTGGAAAGAACATTGTAAATCATCAGAGAAGCAACACGAGACACTCAGAGTGAAGAACGGAGACCCACTCACCAAGATCAGAAGGATAGTCTCAGCAAAAGGAGAACAGGATCACTGCAAACCTGTCTGCCCTGAACTGAGAGAAAGGGTTTCAGAGGAAAAGAAACAGCAAAAGAACTCTGACAACATGAAAAAACAAGCTAGTTCGACACCCTCAAAAGATTACAATAGACCTACAACAATGGACCACAAAGCATAAGGAAATAGTTGAAATGTCAGAAATGGAATTCAGAATATGGATAGCAAATATATAATAAGATGAATGGGAATGAATAGAAAGTTAAAAGCCAACAAAAAGAAGCCAAAAAAATATTTCAGGACATGAATGAAAAAAATGAATATGTCACTAAAGAGACAGACAACAGAAAAAGGATATAACAGAACTTAAATGAAAGAGTCACTTAGGGAACTTCAAAATATAGTATAAACCTTCAACAATAGGCTAGACAAGCAGAAGAAAGAATTTCAGGGCTTGAAGGCAAGGCTTTTGAACTAACCCAGTTAGACAAAGATGGCAGAAAAAAGAATAAAGAAGAAGGAACAATCACTCAGAGAAATATGGGACTATGTAAGGGCGAGCCAATATACAAATTAAAGATATCCCTAAAGGAGAAGAGAAAAAAGCAAAAAGCATGGAAAACCTGTTCAAGGAAATTATTGAGGAAAACTTCCCTGTATCATCAGAGATTCAGAGATACAGATACAAGATGGTCATCAAACACCACGAAGAGTCACAGCAAACAGGACATCTCCAAGACACATAGTGATCAATCTGGCCAAAGTCAAAATGAAGGAGAAAATTCTACAAGCTGCAAGACTAAAGCAACAACTAACCTACAAAGGAAAGCCCATTACACTAACAGCAGACTTCTCAGCAAAGACCTTACAAGCCATAAGGAATTGGGGCCCCATTTTTAATCTTCTTAAACAAAACAACAGCCATCCAACAATTGTGTATCCTGAAAACTAAGTTTCTTAAATGGTAGGAAAATTAAGATTTTTCCAGACGAGCAAACACTAAGGGAATTTGTCACTACTAGACCTGCCATACAGGAAATGCTCAATAATGCACTATACATGGAACAACACAATAGATGCCTGCCAGTGTAAAACCCCTGAAAATCAAACCTCACAGCTCTTATAAAACAATAGCACAAGAAGGAAAAACAAAACAACAAGGTTATCACTGAACACGACAAACAAAACAATACCCCACATATCAATACTAACACTGAATGTGAATGGTCTTAATACTCCAATCAAAAGACATAGCTGGCTGAATGGATGAAAAATCATTGCCCAACTACATGCTGTCTCCAAGAAACCCATCTAACTCATAAGGACATGCATAGACTCAAGGTAAAGGGATGAAAAAATATTTGAAGTAAACGAAAACCTAAAGTAACCTGGTATAGCCATTCTCATATCAGATAAAATTGACTTTAAATCAACAATGGTAAAAAAAAAGACAAAGATGGTCATTACATAATGATAAAAGGGGCAATTTAGCAAGAAGACATAACAATCCTAAATATATATGTACCTAACACAGGAGCTCCCAGATTCATAAAGCAAATTCTACTAGATCTAAGCAAAGAAATAAATAGTAGCATTATACTCACTGCGGTCTTCAACACCCCACTGAAAAAAACCTGAACAGATCATTGAAGAAGAAAATCAACAAAGAAACACTGGACGTAAATGGAACTCTAAAATAAATGGGCCTAACAGACATTTACAGAACACTCTACATGAAAACTACAGAATATAGATTCTTCTCATCAACACATGGGATATTTTCCAAGATTGATCATATCCTAAGCCACAAAGCAAGTCTCAGCAAATTCAAAAAATAGATATCATAACATGTATTTTCTCAAAACCACAGTGGAAGAAAACTAGAAATCAATTCCAAGAGAAAGTGTCAAATCCACACAAAGTCATAGAAATTGAAAAACCTGCTGGCGAATCATCCTTGGGTCAATGATGAAATTAAGATAGAAATCGAAAGATGCTTCAAACTGAACGACATAGCGGACACAGCATTCAAAGCCTATGCAATACAGCAAAGACAGTGCTAACGGAAAAATTCATAGCCTTAAAGGCTTACATCAAAAAGACAGAAAGATCACAAATTATCAACCTCATATCACATCTCAAGGAACCAGGAAAAAAAGAACAAACCAAACTGAAATCCAGCAGAAGAAAATAAATTAAAAAGCTCAGAGCAGAACTAAATGAAATGGAAAACATAAATCAATACTAAGGATCAATGAAAGAAAAAGTTGGTTCTTTGAAAAGATAAACAAAATTGATAGACCACTAGCCAGATTAACCAGAAATAGAAGAGAAAAAACTCAAATAACCTAAATCAGAAATTAAAAAGGAGACATTCTAATTGATATCACAGAAATACAAAATATCACCCATGAATACTACAAAAATCTCTATGTACAAAAATTAGAAAAACTAGAGAAAATGAATAAATTCCAGGAAACACATAACCTCCCAAGCCTGAATCAGGAAGAAATAGAAATCTTGAACAGACCAATAACTAGCAGTGAGACTGAGACAGTAATAAAAAAAATCTCCCAATTAAAAAAATCCCCAGACCAGATGGATTCAGAGCTAAAGTCTACCAGACCTACAAAGAAGAACTGCCACCTATCTTACAGAAATTATTCCATAACATTGAGAAGGAGGTATTCTCCTTCATTCTATGAAGCCCATATAACCTTGATATGAAAGCCAGGAAAGGACAAAACAAAAAAAAAGAAAACTACAGACCAATATCCCTTATGAACATAGATACAAAAATCCTCAACAAGATTCTAGCTGACAGAATGCAGCAGCATATCAAAAAGATAATCCACAATGATCAAGTGGGTTTCATCCCAGGGATACAAAGATGGTTGAACATATGCAAGTCAATAAACGTGATTCACCACATAAACAAAAGCAACACCAAAGACCATATGATCATCTCAATGGATGCAGAAAAAGTATTCAATAAAATGCAGCAACATTTCATGCTGAAAACCTCAACAAACTACACAAAGAAGAAATGTACATCAAAATTATAGAAGCCATATACAACAAACCCACAGCCAACATCATATTGAATGGAGAAAAGTTGAAAGTATTCCCTCTAAGAACTGGAACAAGACAAGAGTGCCCACTATCACCACTTCAATTCAACATAGTACTGGAAGTCCTAACCAGAGCAATCAGGCAAGAGAAATAAAGAGAGGGTATCCTAATCAGAAAAGAGAAGATCAAACTATCCCTGTTTGCCAACAATATTATCCGGTACCTAGAAAACCCTAAAGACTCTACCAAAAGCTCCTAGAACTGATAAATAAATTCAGCAAATTCTCAGGTTACAAAATCAACGTACACAAATCAGTAGCATTTCTACATACTAATAACAGTCAAGCTGACAGTCAAAGCAAGGACTCAATACCATTGCAATAGCTACAAAGTAAATAAAATACTTAAGAATATATTTAACCAGGAAGTTTAAAATATCTCTACAAGGAGAACTATAAAACACTGATGAAAGAAATCATAGAGGACACAAACAAATGGAAAAACATCCCATGCTCATAGGTTGGTGGAATCAACATCGTTAAAACACCCATTCTGCCCAAAATGATTTACAGATTCAATGTAATTCCCATCAAAATATCAATGTCTTACTACATAGATCTAGAAAAAATAATCCCAAGCTTAATTTGTCACCAGAAAGAGCCCATAAAGCCAAAGCAATATTAAATAAAAAGAACAAATCTAGAGGAATCACATTACCTCACTTCAAATTATACTACAAGGCTATAGTAATGAAAACATAGTACTGGTATAAAAGTGGAGACATAAACAAATGGAACAGAATAGAGATCCCAGATATCAAACCATCTACATACAGCCAACTGATGTCTGACAAAGCAGACAATAATATATACTGGGGAAAAGAAGCCCAATTCAATAAATAGTGGTGGGAAAATTGGATAGCCACATGCAGAAGAATGAACGGGTCCCATATCTCTCGCCATATACAAAAATTAATTCAACATGGATTAAAGACTTAAATGTAAGGCATGAAACCATAAAAATTCTGTAAGAAAACATAGGAAGAACTCTTCCAGACATATGTCTAGGCAAAGATTTTATGACTAAGACCCCAAAGGCAAATACAGTAGCAACAAAAATAAATAAATGGAGCTTAATCAAATTAAAAGGCTTCTACACAGTAAAGGAAATAATTAACAGAGTAAACCAGCAACTAACAGAATGGGAGAAAATATTTGCAAACTATACATCCCACAGAAGACTAATTTTCAGAATCTACAAAGAACTCAAACAAAACAACAAGAAAAAAACAACCCCTTCAAAAAAATGGGCAAAAGACATGAACAGGCCAGGTGTGGTGGCTCATGCCTGTAATCCTAGCACTCTGGGGGACCAAGTGAGGAGGATTGTTTGAGGTCAGGAGTTCAAGACCAGCCTAAGCAAGAGCAAGATCTCATCTCTACAAAAAAATAGAAAAATTAACCAGGCATGGTGGCACGCACCTGTAGTCCCAGCTACATGGGAGACTGAGGCAGAAGGATCACTCGAGCCCAGAAGTTTAAGGTTACAGTGAGCTATGATGATGCCACTGCACTTAGCCCAGGCAACAGAGCGAGACCCTATCTCAAAAAAAAAAAAAAATGAACACAATTTTTTCAAAAGAAGATAGACAAATGGCCAACAGACATATGAAAAAATGTTTAATATCACTAATCATCAGAGAAATGCAAATTAAAACCACAGTGAGATACAGCCTCACCCCTGTCAGAATGGTCATTATTAAAAAGTCAAAAAACCACAGATGGTGGCATGGATGCAGAGAAAAAGGCATACTTATACACTGCTGGTGGGACTGCAAATTAGTACAATCCCCATAGAAAACAGTATGAAGATTCCTCAAATAGCTCAAAGGACCTACAATTTGATCCAGCAATCCCATTACTGGGTCTCCACCCAAAGGTGCAGAAATAATTTTATCAAAAAGACAACTGCACTCAAATGTTTATCACGATACAATTCACAATTACAAAGATATGGAATCAACCTAAGTGTCCATCGATACATGAATGGATAAAGAAAACATGATATATGTATACTATGGAGTACTACTCAGCCATAAAAGAACGAAATAATGTCATTCACAGCAACTTGGGTGGAACTGAAGACTATTATCCTAAGTGGAGTATCTCAGGAATGAAAAAACCAACACCATATGCACTCACTAATAAATGGGAGCTAAACGATGGGTGCACATGGCACAAAAAGACATAATGAACATTGGAAACTTATAAGAGGGGAAGGCAGGAGGAGGATGAGGGATAACAACTTACCTATTGGGTACAACTGTCCTGGTGGCAGGCACACTGAAAGCCCTGACTTCAGCATTATAGAGTGTATTCGTGCAACAGAAACTTTTTTTACCCTCTCAATATTTTGAAATAAAAAAAGAAAATGATACAAGGTATAAAACGATAAAACTCAGAGTTAGAAAAAATCATAAATTAAGCAATAGAACTTAGGAAATTACTAGACATTAGAGAAAATGATATTGAAAATTAAGACTGAACTAGGAGTAACAGAAAAGAAATAAGCACAACAGATAAATAAAATAAACACAAATAGAAGGTTAAGAAAGAGAGAAAAAGAAAAAAATCAAATGTAAAGGATTTATGGGAAAGCAGCAAATGCAGACATTAGATAAAGATCTAACTGGCATAGAGTAGGAGCCACAACAGAGAGATCCAAACCAAGGGAATAGAACAAATAATAAAAACTATAATTTAAAAAACATTTTCTGGTGTTAAAAAAAATTTTTGAAGTGACATATTAGAAAGAAACACCATACCTAAGAATACTGTCCCAGAATGAACATTAAAACATATCCTAGTAAAATTATTGGACTTACAAAACACGGAGAGACACCTTGAGAATTATGTAGTCCTAAATTTCCAAATTCTGTTTGAAAAGACAAAGAAATAATGGCTAGGCTAGAACAATGAGTCTCTCTGTCACCCGATTTGTGTTCTTGAAATACCATTTCCCCCACTAAAAGAAACCGAGTTTCTTAGAGAAATGGTTAACTCCACATGTGAAGAATGAAATGTATGAAATGAGTTCAGAACATCTTGTCATATCAGATAGCAAGGAGGGTATTAGAGACTACTAGCACTGTGTCAAAAAGACTCCAGAGACAAGGTGAAGAAAATCCCACAGGCTAAAAATAGAAAAATTTGATTAACAAAAAGATAATAACTGCAATGGATTTAAACACATAAAATATGTTTAAATTGGTGTTACAAACTCACCAATATAATTAATAATGATATGAAAGAAAAATAACCAGTCACACTAGGAGGATAACAGGAAACCAAATTACTGTTTTTAAAAATTAGAAAATGAAGGTGATTTTTTAAATGTTAAGTATGGGGACGAGAAACACCGCCAGACAGAGTGTCTCTGCAGAAAAGACAGCTTCTA
>VBSM01003227.1:1370409-1398402 GCA_008086735.1 Cheirogaleus medius | reverse complement strand
AAAAAAATAAATAAATAAATAAATAAATACACACCCAAATGAGTATAAGTAAAACTGGGGAAATCTGAATAATACCAAAGGATTATCTCAGTGCCAATATCCTGGATGTAATATTGTACAATCATTTTGGAAGAATTTCCTCACTGGGGAAAACTGCATAAAAGGTATAACACAGGATCTCCCTATATTGTTTCTTACAACTGCATTGAATCTACAACTGTCTCAAAATAAAAAGTTTAATCTAAAAATCTTCATTAGCAAAATATTCATGGATAAAAAATCACTGAATATGTTCTTGAATAAGAAATTTTCTTATGAACATACTTCTCCCTCATGAATGAGCCTATATGAATGAAGAGTTCTTATAAGTCTACCTTCATGTGCTCCTCAACCTCTGGCCATTCTACACTTTCAGTCTACAGGTACAGCAGCAGGGTGACAAAGTTAACATTCCTTACAAATTTAACTTTCCTTTACCAAAACTATATAGTTTGTTTTAGTAAAATATTTGAATTTGTTTTAAAAAGCCTTTAAAATAAGCTAATCATTTGTGCATAATCATGAATAACTAATGATAAGTAACAACCATAATGCTAGTAACTGATGATGATGTTGTTGGTAACGACCGACATGGTTGTGGTGATGATGGTGATGATGATCGTGATCTAGACGATAATGATGATAATGGTGACAGGATTGTTGATGGTACAATATTCCAATGCTGGCATTAGACACTAAGTGTACCTCGCTGCAAGATGACTCTACCAATAAAGGAAAATTAACACCCCTGGGAGACAAAACATGCTTCACAGAGGAGGTCTAAACCAAGACTCTAATTGCTCCAGTAATGAGGACCCCAGTTCCTGAGTAGTTCCCAGGAGATACTCTGCCATATTTATGTAAAGAGAATCCAAAGCTTCCCAATGTCGGTGACCCACTTTTCATGACTGTGCTGCCCCTTTGAGCAAATTTAGGACCAGAATCTCTGTGGTTCTTGCATTTCCTGACTGTTGAAACCACAACATCCCCTAAAATTTCCAGGAGATTGTGTTCCATTTTTTCCTCAGCACAGGTATTTAATTACAGATTTAAAGCAACTATATGAGAAAAATATTTCTTCCACAAACTCTTGTTTATTATGCAGGCTAATTACAATTGTATGTTTACCTTCACCTCTGTGTGTTTTTTTCTGTGTGCTGTGTTCTCATCAGCAGTAATGGCTTGGTAAAACTGGACATAATAACTGTAGTAACTGATATGAAATATGTGGTTCATGTTTGCCTATCTTATATTATTAGAGGATTATGAGAGTGAAAAATTAAATCAATGCTGTCTAGGATGCTCCTGTACACTGGTGTTTCTATTTGTACTACACTCAGTGAATGGTGTTCACTCTGTGCTACTTTGTAAGCCATTTTTATCTATAATAATAGTTATTCATAAGATCAATTTTCTATATTTCTGCCTCATTTTAAAAGGCAGAGATCGAGTAAAAGGGGATGAGTGTTTTTAATCTACTGTTATCTCGAAAAAACTTTTCTCCTTTGTAACAAATGAAAATAACACATTTTCATTGTAATAAATGGAAATAATTCCTTATATAAAATGTTTGGGACTAGAAATATTTTGGATTTCAAATTTTTTCAGATTTTGGAATATTTGCATATATATAATGAGATATCTTGGGGATGGGCCCCCCAGTCTAAATATGAAATTTATTTGTTTCATATACCCCTTATACACATAGCCTGCAGGTAAGTCTATACAATATTTTGAATAACCTTGTACATGAAAAGATTTTGACTTTGTTTGGACTGCACTCCGACACATGATATCAGGTATCAGATTTTCCACTTGTGGCATCAGGTCAGTGTTCAGAATACAATTTTGGAGCATTTTGGATTTTGAAATTTCAGATTATGGATGATCATCCTGTATTCAAAAAATCTCAGTTACCTCTGATACTAGTTACTATAAAGTTAAATGCTTCACCACCAATAATTTAACATATACAACTTACAATGCAATGCAAATTTTGTCTTCACACCACATCCTAGGGATTTTAAAGACTCTTTCTTACTTCTAAGAAAAAGAAATACTATTAGTGACAGTTATTATTATTATAGAAATCAAATGATTTATTATATTTTAAAATGCTATATAATAAAAGCAGATTATGAAATGTTTTACAAATATACATACATATCTCTATATATGTAAATACACATACACATAGAAAAAATCTAGAAGGATATTCACTACCAGTATTAGGCTCCAAGTAGCAGAAAAATTTTTTTTAAATTTTTGCTTATTTGCATTTTTATACTGCTTTTATAACTTTTAATGCATCCAATAAGATTCTGTCTCTATATTCAAAAATTTAATAATTTTACTAAATAATAATAAAGTGCTATACAAATATAAGGTATGATAAAACAATATAGTTCAGTGGAGACAAAATAGATTGGTGGTCAGAAGTCCTGGGTTTTAGGCTCAGTTCTGCTTCTTACTAACTCAGATAACTTGAGTAATTTATTTAACTTTTACAGCTTCTATTTCCTAGAGAATGGAAAAAAACCAGCATTCTTCTTTTTTCCTATGCTATGCATATACTAAGATATCAAGTATAAAGCATGTCTCAATCACACATTGGTTAGAGCTGTAAATTTGTAAGTTCATAGATTTATAAGGCTACACAGGTGAGACAAGAGAAGAAGCTCTCCTAACAATATCTGTACCTCCATAATATAATGAAATAAAAGGAAAAAAAAAAAAGAGAAGAAGCTCATGACCAGGAGAGAGCAGAAGTAAATTTGAGTTCCAAGTCACCTTGGGCAACTCATTTAGTATCTTGCAGTTCAGTTTTCTTAATGTAAAAATGGAAGTAAAAATATTTCTCTAAAAACATTTCTACCCAGACTCAAAAATTTTAGAAGTTAATGAGATTGACCTTTGAAAGACATGTGTAAGGTATAGTACATTATACAAAAGTTAGTAATTATATAACAAAGTAATTAAAATAGAGAGAATTTAAGTTTTTTAGCTTAAGAAATGCATCCCACAAATGAGGATATCTACATGTATTGTTTCCAGCAATGATCATCCATGATTCCTAGACACGTCTGCAATTTGAATACTTTGCCATTAGAGATGTATTAATAATAGTGCCATGGGTTGATATTACAATCTGAAAATAATAATAATTAGCTATTGAACACTTACTGTGGACAATACAATGCGCCAGTGCCCAGGCTACACCACAGATCAATTAAATCAGAACTCCTATGTGTTAGAACCCAGGGTAATTTTTTTAAATGCCCCAGGTGATTGTAATATATAGCCAATACTGAGAACCACTGCCTTAGGGCCTCAAGTCCAGTGCAAAACTAAGAACAAATTCCAGACACTTAATGACAACTCACATTTTTATAGGAACTGAGTATTTGAAAAAAGGTTTCTAAATATGCATTATCATTATCCTATGTTATGTTTACATCCTCCTTTGGAATTGATATTACTAATTTCTTCATTGTTCAGATATAGAAATTGACATGTCACTCAATGATACACCTTGTAACTACCTTATCACCCAGACATTGCATCAATTTGAAATAGGTATTCATACATTCACATTCAATGAATATTCAGGAATTCCATACATGACAGGGAAATCTCATTTTTGAAGCAAAATCAATTTTCAACTACAAAAGTACTTCTTAGTATGTACAGGGTAGAGGTTCTCCAACCTCACTATGATATAAATCAGGATCACTGGAGAGACTGTTAATACACCGATTACTGGGCCCCATCCCCAGAGTTTCTAATTTAGTAGATGTGGGGGAGGCCTGAGAATGTGCGTCTCTAACGAGCTCCAGGTAATGGCAATGATGCTCATCCAGGGACTGTACTTTGAGAAACAGGGCTCTAGGGTATTTTAGAAATTTGTGCCTTGTAAAGATCCATATCTGGCCCATTTCCTCTCATCTTCATGATCTTTGTAACTCTCAGGGGCTGGTCTTCCTGCCAGTAAGAGCAGGAGTGAGGGGAGGGTACATCAGCAAAGAGCCCAGGATGGCTCAACTGGCACCAAAGGCTCAACACGAGCTTCCGCAAGCAGTCCAAGAGCAGCCTGTCATGGGGTTCTTCTCTCTCATCCCCACAGGCCTCCCACCCAGAGGAGAATGGCTGCAGAAAATCACTCTACAGTGACAGAATTCATTCTAGGGGGATTAACAAACCGGCCAGACCTCCAGCTCCCTCTCTTCCTCCTCTTCCTCGGGATCTACTCAGTCACCATGCTGGGGAACCTAGGCATGATCACCCTAATCTGTCTGAACTCTCAGCTTCACACCCCCATGTACTACTTCCTCAGACATTTGTCATTTGTGGATCTCTGCTACTCCTCTGTCATTACCCCTAAAATGCTGGTGAACTTTGTGTCAGAGAATAACATCATCTCCTATGCAGGGTGCATGTCACAGCTCTACTCCTTCCTTGTTTTTGTCATTGCTGAGTGCTACATGCTGACGGTGATGGCCTATGACCGCTATGTTGCCATCTGCCGCCCTTTGCTTTACAACATCATCATGTCTCATCCAGTCTGCTCCCTGCTGGTGGCAATGGTCTACACCATGGGACTCATTGGCTCCACAATAGAGACTAGCCTCATGTTAAAACTGCCCTACTGTGATCACCACATCAGTCATTACTTCTGTGACATCCTCCCTCTCATGAAGCTCTCCTGCTCTAGCACCTATGATGTTGAGATGACAGTCTTCTTTCTGGCTGGATTCAACATCATAGTCACCAGCGTAACAGTCCTTGTTTCCTACACCTTCATCCTCTCCAGCATCCTCCGTATCAGCACCACAGAGGGCAGGTCCAAAGCCTTCAGCACCTGCAGCTCCCACCTTGCAGCTGTGGGGATGTTCTATGGCTCAACTGCATTCATGTACTTAAAACCCTCCACAACCAGTTCCCTGGCCCAGGAGAATGTGGCCTCTGTGTTCTACACCACAATAATCCCCATGCTGAACCCCCTGGTCTACAGCCTGAGGAACAAGGAGGTAAAGGCTGCCATGCAGAAAACACTGAAGAGAAAACTGTTTTGATGCAAATGTTTTTCAACTTAAAAGTAAATAGTTACAAATATTAGAGGGCTGCCCTCTGAATGCTGGCCCAACTGTGAAGGGGAACAATCACTTCTCCACATGGTTGGGTGAATGCCTTCTCTCCTTCTTTCCTCTTCCTCCCCTCCTTTTCTTCTCTCATTTCTGCTTGAAACTGGCCAACTTCAAGTTAGTGTTTTCTTTCATCTGGGAGCTAATTCCCCTATCCTGAACCCTTTGGTAAATATTTACTACCTTAATTGTAATTTAACTTAAATTTTAAACTTTCAGCATTGAGTTTCAGAGTCATTCATGGTTTTATGACCTTCTATATAGAAAATATTACTCAATCCAATTCTTACTTTTTGTACTCAGGAGTAAACAAGACAAAGAAAGGTGAATTTAAAAATCACCAAGGCTGGGCACAGTGGCTCATGCCTATAATCCCAGCACTTTGGGAAGCCGAGGCAGGAGGATCACTTGAGGTCAGGAGGCCAAGACCAGCCTGGGCAACATAGCAAGACTCTATCGCCACAAAAAATAAAAATAAAAAAATCACCAAGAAGTGATACACTGTCCCTTTCTTAGCCAGACTTTTTCCTTTCCTATCTTTCACTGCTCTCTACTTATTCCTGCCCAAGAGTTTCTACCTGATCCCTTTATGTAACTTTCTTAGCAACAATAGTAATAATAATAGCAGCTAACATGTTTTTGGATGCTTACTCTGAGCCACGCAACTCTTATAAGTGCTTTCTATTTTACTTCAGTTACACCTCACAACAGGTCAGTACTATTGTATCCCCATTTCACAGATATGGAAACTTGGTTTAGGAATTTGGTCAAGGACACATAGCTGGTAAATAAACAACACTGGGATTCGAACCCCACTCTCAGTGACTTCAGAGCTCAGAGTCTCTCAGATCTCATACATTATTCCCTTCACTTTTCTGTCACTTTAGGCTGACAGTCCCTTTAAACAGCCTATTAAGCCTCCAATAATTGTGCTTTTCCAATTTCAAATGCTTTCCGAAAGTAATTTCTCAAATTCCCTTCTTCTGTCATCTGCCCTAACCTCTTTCCCTTTATGGGCAACATCTAGAATAGAATGGGAGAAGATACCTAACTAGCATATATAATAAACTCCAGAAAATCAACAATAAAAAGACATAAACATCCACAGAAAAAATGAGCAAGGTATATAGAACAGACAATTTACAGAAGAGAAAACCCAAAGTACCACTGAGCATGTGAAGAGATGCTCAAACCAATTACTAAACATAGAAGTGCAAATTAAAACAGTGATATATCTTTTTACATCTATAAGATTGGCAAAAATTAAAAAGCTGGATGATGTTAAGTGTTAGTGAGGAAGTGGGGCTTTAGGAACCCTCATGTACTGTGGCTATTCTGGAGAGCAGTAAGACATTCCTTAGGAAAAATAAGTATATATGTCCACAGGACATAGCAAATCTGGTCCAGGGTATATATAGCCCAAAACCATTCTCTCTCAGGCCGATGAGAGGGAATGTATAAAGACATTCATTATACCATTATCTTTGGTGACAGGAAAGTAGAGACAAAATAGGTGTCCATCATCTGGAAAGTAAATAGACAACCTGTGGAAGAGACTCTACAGCAGTTAGAAGCCAAGCATTAGCTATAGGCAATATATTAATAGCTTGGAGGTATAGTGTTGTGTGAAAAAAAGAAGAAATATAGTGAGATATAAAACATAATATTATTTATGTATATTAAAATTGCATGCACACAAACCCCCAAAAAATATTTAGGAAGAAAAAAATAACATAAAATACACACTATGAAGGTTGAATGGTTTCCCAAAGAGAAAAGAGGCGTGGAAATCAGGAGTAGGTAAAAAAAGAAACACAAAACCAAGACAGGCCAAATTCTGGACCATAAAACACACTTTAACACATTTAAAGGAACAGAAATCATACATCTTCTCTCAGGCCATAGTGAAATTAAACTAGAAATCAATAACACAAAGATAGCTGGAAAATCCTAAAATACTTGGAAATTTAACAACACATTTCTAAATAAGAAATTCCAAGAGAAATTTAAAATATTTTTAACTATATGAAAATGAAAGCATAACTAATCAAAATTTGTGGGATGCAGCAAAAGCAGGGCTTAGAGGGAAATTTACAGCATTAGCAAAGAAGATCTAAAATCAGCCACCTAAGCTTCCAACTTAGGAAACTAGAAAAAGAAGAGCCAATTATATCCAAAGTAAGCAGAAGAAAATAAATAAAAATTAGAGCAAAAACCAATGAAATCAGAAATCAACAGATAAAAATCAATGAAACCAAAAGCTGATTCTTTGAAAAGATCAATAAAATTGATAAGCCTCAAGCAAGGCTAAGGGAAAAAAAGAGAGAAGATACAGATTACTAATATCAGAAATGAAAGAGGGACATCACTATAGATCCTGCAGACACTGAAACAATAAAGGAATACTATGAACAACCCTATACCTACTGACTTAATAACCTAGATGAAATGGACCAATTCCTTGAAAGACACGATCTGCTAAAACTTACAGAAGAAGTAATAGATTATCGGAAAAGCCTATATCTATTAAAGACATTTCATCAATAATTAATTAAATAATTAATAACCTTCCAAAACAGAAAACACCAGGCAGGCTCAATGGGTTCACTGGTGAATTCTACCAAACATTTAAGGAAGAAATGCCAATTCTCTACAATCTCTTCCAGAAGATAGAAGCAAAGGAAATACTTCCTAAATCATCTATGAAGCCAGCATCACCCTAATACCAAAACCAGACAAAGACATTACAAAAAAAGAAACTACAGACCATTATCTCTCATGGACACAGATGTAAAACTCCTCAACAAAATATTAGCAAATGAATTCAACAATGTATTTAAAAAAATTACACACCACAACCAAGTGGAATTTATTCCAAATATGCAAGCCTGGTTCAACATTTGAAAATCAATTAATATAATCCATTACATCAACACGCTGAAAAAGAAAACCACATGATCATATCAATAGATGCAGGGAAAAAATTTGGCAAAATTCAACATCTATTTATGATTTAAAAAAAAAAACTCTCAATAGTTTTTTTAAATATGGGGGAACTTCCTCAACTTGATAAAGCACTGACTGATCAACACTAAGGTGCTCACACAGTAGTAATATTCTTCAGGGGGTAGGGGGGTTGAGGGTGGGTAAACTCACAACTAATGGACACAGTGAGCATTGTAGAGGGGGAAAAGGCATGCCTCAAATCATGGTTTGGATGTGGCAAAGTCATAACATGTAACCAAAATGTTTGTATGCCTATAATTTCCTGAAATTAAAAAAAAGAATATATTTTTTAAAAACCTACAACTAATATCATACTTAATAATGACAAACTTGAAGATTTCCCACTAAACGCAGGATAAAAGCAAGGATGTCCCTTCTCACCACTGTTTTCCAGCGTTATACAGGAAGTCCTAGCTAAAACAATAAGACAAGAAAAGGAAATAAAAAATATACAGATTAGGAAAGAAGAAATAAAACTATCTTTTCACAGATAACATGATCCAAAAGAATTGACCAAAAAAATTGGAACTAATAAGCAATTATACCAAGGTTGCAGCATACAAGATTAACATACAAAAGCCAACTGCTTTCCTATATGCCTGCAATTAACAAGTGGAATTTGAAATTAAAAACACAATACTATTTACTTTAGTACCCCAAAAAGTAAAATACCTACATATGAATCTAACAAAATAGGTACAAGTTCTATATAAGGAAAAATATAAAACTCTAATGAAAGAAATAAAAAAATAAATAGATATTCCATGTTCATAAATAGGAAGACTCAATAATTCATAATTGCCAAAATTTGGAAGCAACCAAGATGTCCTTCAGTAGGTGAATGATAAATAAACTGTGGTACATCCAGACAATGGAATAATATTCAGTGCTAAAAAGAAATGAGCTATCAAACCATGAAAAGACATGGAGGAAATGAAAGAAGCCAATCTGAAAAGACTACATACTATATGATTCCCAAATCTGGAAAAGGCAAAACTGTGGAGACCGTAAAAAGATCAGTGGTTGTCAGAGGTTAGGAAAGAGGAAGGAATGGGCAGAGCACAGGGGATTTTTAGGGCAGAGAAAATACTCTGTGTGATACTATAATTGTAGATACAAGTCATTTGACATTTTTCCAAACCCACAGAATGTACAATGTCAAATGAATGATAATGTAAACTATGGGCTTTGGGTGATAACGATGTATCAGTATAGGTTGATCCATTGTAACAAATGGTATCACTCTGGTGGGCAATGTTGATAACTGGGAAGATTATGCATGTGTAAGGCCAGAGGGATATAGGAAATCTGTGTCCCTTCTCAATTTTGCTGTAAACCTAAATATTCTCTTAAAAATAAAGTCTATTTTATTTTAGCAAAAGAAGAAATAGAAAGAAAAATTCATTTTTCCTAGACCCATCCTCAGGTGCATATCAGTCAACACACCCAAGAGACCCTGGATCAGGGCCAGCCACTGGATTGTTAAATAAGGAGACAGGCAGGACTGCCCTTGATATTTGTGAGGTCTGGAAAAAGACTATCTAAATATTTAAAAGTTATAAATCAAGCTAACAAAGTGTTAAATATTTTCCATCTTTCTACCTTGACAAATATACCTTTATAACAAGCAAGAAGTCTAGGTTCAAATTTAGAAATCTCAGAATTCTAAGAGTTCCACGCCAGAACGTAGTACTAAAAGAAGGCTCTTCCCTGCTCCCAGCATAGCAGCCTGGCAGCATCAGCCTTACTTATTAAAAATGCAAGTTCTCAATCCTTGCACCAGACCTAGTAAATCAAAAGCAGTGGGGTGTGGCCCAGCCCTTTGTCTTCACAAGCTTCTTAGGTAATTCTGGTGCAGGCTAATGTTTGAGAACCACTAACTGTCTGCTAGTCGACCAGCCATCCTGATTACATTGGGGTCCTAGGCCCTGAAAACATCGTGCCCAATCTCCCTCAGCATATGAAATTCAAAGTAAAATGTTAATACTTGAAATAACACAATAATTACATATATTGTGAAACTAGTTTCTTTCTAGTTTTTTTTAAGTCTCTTTATTTATAATTTAGTTTTTTTTAATTGGAAAATTGTGGAGATGTTCTCCAAAACCTTCTTGGTGCCCTGATTTGCTGGTGCTTAAGCACATGCTTTGACTGCTTGTTTATTACATCCAGCCCAGCCCAAAGTAATGAAACTTGGTTGGTGTATGATTCGTACTCACAGCCGTCTTACTCCAAATCCCCTCATGCAAAGAACAGAATCAGATAGTGGAGACCCCCTGCAGCACTAGGTGGTAACAGTGACACATTGGCGTACTCCTTGGTCAGGGACATCAGCAGCAGCAGGAAGAAGCCCACAGCTGTGAACTTGCCTCTCAGGTTGGGAGTCAGGGCCTCTGAGAGTACATACTCTGCAGCTGTGTGCACAGCAACAAGACACTGCTGGGCACAGGGGTACAGAGACGACAGGAAAGCAGGAATTTAACAGTATGGATGAGGCTGGAATCAATGTTTCCCTTGAAAGTATTTGCCAATCCTTGGTGGCCTGGATTCTGGGTTTTCACACATGAGGGGCAACAGATGAAGCTGGGAGCCCAGGCAGGATGGAGGTGGGATGAGAGGCCATCTCACTTCCCCATTGCCCTCATAAATCCAGGCCCAAAGGAGGTGAAATCTGAGTGAATGAACTAGACAAGAATTGCTGCCTCAGGGAGATGGTGAGGATACAGGCTGGACTCAACCTCAGCTCTGAATGGAGCAGGGGACAGAAAAGAAAACCTTCTTTCCTGAATCCCTAACCATAGGTTGAATCCCTTCTTTCCTGAATCCCTAACCATACACTCACATGTGTATGGACCTAAAATTCAGTCTCTACATGACTTGTAAAACCCTACACCAAAAATTTATTGTAAAGAGGTCCTAGAGAGTATTACTTACGATGAATTAGAAGTGTGTTAAGTGCTCCAAAGGGAAGCATGAGGTTGTATAAAAACATTTAACTGGGAAAAATTGAACTGAGTTTCCAAGATTAGGAATAGCCTCTCTAAGGAAGTGAAATTCAGAGACCTGAAGGGTAGGAAGTGCCATCAATATTTGGCTTCCCAGTATCAGAACCCGTTTTTCTGTCAGGAGTATCACCCTTACTCAAGTCTTAGTTGAAATCTTTCTACTTAGTAGCTGGTAAGGCCAGAGCAAGCATCTGAATGTACCCTCAATTGAAGGTACAGAGGAACATTCAACCTCAAACAATTAGATGCTCCCACTCAGGTCTTCAATTCTGAAGCAAGCAGTACAAAAAAGCAAGGATGCTTGGTTTGAGTTTGTTTCCACCAAAACTCATGTTGAAATTTCATCCCCAATGTGGCAGTGTTGGGAGGTGGGGCCTAGTGGGGGTGTTTGGGTCATGGGGGCAGATCCCTCATGAATGGCCTGGTGCCATTCTCATGGTGCTGAGTCGTTACTCTGAAGAGAATGGATTACTTCTCACAGGAATGAATTAGTTCCCATGAGAGTGGGTTGTTATACAGCCAGGATGCCCTCTGGGTTTTGCCTCTTCACACGGATCTGCTTTCACAGATCCCTTTCACCTTCTCCACTATGTTAAGACACAGCACAAAAAGCCCTCACCAGAAGCCAAGCAGATACCAGCCATGCTTCTTGTACTTTCCAGCCTGCAGAACCATGAGCTAAATAAGCATATCTTCTTTATAAATCACCCAGTCTCACATATTCTGTTATAGCAACACAAAACAGACTAAGTTACAGGTCCATGATGGAAAAGACAAAGATGACAATCTGGAGCAACCATCTGAGTTATATGGTGGTATCAGGTGGGACCAGTGACAACGGCCAGTGGCCAGTGCTACTTAGACCAGTACATTCCTCACTATGGCCTCAGCTGTGATTCTAGCCATCTGGCTTTCCCTGGATCCTAATTATTCCCAAATCTGGCTTCCCAGCCTTCTCTACAATTCTATGAATTGCCCCATATCTTTTCAATAAATTTCTTTCCTACCAAAGTTCACCAGAGACTATTTTCGCAGCTAAGAACCAGGGCTGGTTATGATAGAAGCTGGCCAGATGGAGAGCCTGAGAGGAGCGAGATGGAGTGAGGGGAGTGTTCCAGGCTGAGCAGTTGCTCTCTCATGCTCCTGTGGCTGGTCACAAACCCCTCCACCATCCTCTTGAGAGAGTGAAAACAGCAATTCCCTCTTGCTTCCACATCATACTCATGTGGCATTTTTACTTGTTTTTCTCTTCAAGGCTCTCTTTGTTGGTGCAGTGAGGCAAAAAAAAAAAAAAAAAAAAAAAAAAAAAAAAAAGTACAAACAGACCAGATTCCAGAGATTATTATTCTTCCAGACACTAACATCTTTGGGAAAGAGTATGGGGAAGTCTGTAGTTGATTTGTCTTATAAGAGCTACATTTTAAGAGACTAAGCCAAATATTAATGCTCTAATGTCAACAAAAGAACTAGAAACACATTTGCTTGCAACATAGATATATATATCAGCTCAAAATTTACTCGGAAGCTTCTTAAAATAATTTAGTATACTCCCAAAATTATTTCCAAAATCTACTATAGCAAATGACATAATTACTGTTTAAATGTTTTACATGTGATATAGTTAGCATTTATATTTTAAATGCTCACTATTGTATAAAGTACAGATCTATCTTTTATGCGACACACACAACTTGTCTCTTGAGGTTCCTTATGTAAACAATACGAGAGTAGCTCATGGCCCATTTTATAAGATTTATTTTATGATATTGTTTTTTAATTATTATAGCTTATAATATATATCTTTGCTTTTATGACAGATAATTGGTCATACCTTTATTTTATATTCAATCTTTACTCAGAAACCATGTCCCTTTTTTTGACATTGCTACTGTACAAATTCATGGTCAGGTTTATGCCATACTCATAAGAACTCATTGCTACAAATCCTGAATGATGAGTAGAAGGTGACCAGCAGAGGATGGGTGACAGCTTTCTAGGCAGAGAAATTATTTATCATAATAAAACATGGAGGCACAGAAAATCCATGTATATTTGGAGAAAAGCAGGTGATATTATGGCTAAATCACTGATGTATGGTAGAGAAATAGAGCTTTGGGGAAGAGTATTGCAATTGTCAATTTTATGTGTCAGTTTGGCTGTATCATGTTAGGTGAAAGTATGGCTTTGTTATTGTCTTTATTTGGAGATTAAGTATAAGGAAATGTGTGTTGATGCCAAGTTAACAGGGGGTAGACAGTCAAGGTTAATTTTATGTGTCAGCCTGGCTAGGCCATGGTAACCAGTGTTTGGTCAAACACTAGTCTAGATGTTGCTGTGAATGTAAATTGTAGATGTGAAAAAATTTATGATCAGTTGACTTTAAGGAAAGCAGATTATAGCAGATTACAATGTAGTAGGCCTCATGCAATCAGTTGAAGGCCTACAGGCAAAGGAGTTTCCAGAGAAGAATTTTGGCCTTAAGAATATAACACAGAATCCTGTCTGAGTTTCCAGCCTGCTGGCCTGCCCTATGGATTTCAGATTCAAAACTACAACTCTTACTTGAATTTCCTGGCTGCCCACCTGCCCTACAAATTTTGGACTTGCCAGCTCTAACAATCACATGAGCCAATTCCTTAAAACAAATCTCTCTATAGATACACTATCTATATAGAATGTTTATCTATATATATAAATAAATAGAGGTATACTATAAATATACTCTCTCTTTATATATACAGACAGGTAGATAGATATATATACACTATAGATATACTCTCTCTCTTAGATAGATAGATAGATAGATAGATAGATAATTAGTTATATAGGAACCAATAGGATATATTGTTTCTCTGGAGAACCCTGATACAAGTAGTTTCAGGTGATAATTAATCATCCTCCTCGCCACACTCTGAGTGGGGGATTAATTGAGAAAGAAGACATAGGAACCAGAGAGAAGTAAAGATCAACCTAAATATTGATGAAGTTAAGTAGGTCATATACTTTAGAGCTGTAGCCACAACAGGACCCTCTAATTATTTTTACAAACCTAGACACCAGCAGAGTTGGCAACTGCAGCTCTTCTGTACAAAAGGAGCACACTCAGAAGAGGAGGAGAGAGACTTCTAAGGATAGGCCTGTCCTAAAGAGAGAATGCTCAGGGGGGTGGGCCATGCTTAACCAATACTGTTTCCCAGCCTCATTAGTCAGGAGTCACTGTTCCTTCTGGTGGATGAGTCTAGAATGGATATGGAGGAAGAGAATGGGTTCATCCCATTCCTTATCATCCTAGGGCTCAGAAGGGATACATTATTCAGGGCTCAGCTGCTTTGGGTTCATTCACAAATGAAGCAATCACTTGCCCACAACAGATTTCCTTCTTGTCACATGCTAAATACTTGCTTGTAAAGTTCCACGAAATAGGTCAGCAGTGTACTATGTTACTTCCAAGATATACCTTTAATTTTTAAAATACTCCCAAAAGTAATTAAGAAACCTGAAGATAGCTTCTTACAAAGACTTTTTCCCCTTTAGCCCAGCTATTTCTTTCTTCCCCCCACCCCCAACCCTTTCCGCTGTTTCTTTCTAAAGGTCAGAGTTTGGATCTGCTTCTGAGAGCCCAAGTGCAATTCTGGAGTAAATATACAAAGTGTCCCCCAAGTTCAGAGCAACCAGAGCACTTCCAACTGAACAGCCTAAGTTTTCTCTTATGTGTAGATATTTCAGGGGCCAAAGCAGAAATCCAGAGAAGGCTCTTTCCAATACTCTCCTAGACTTACTACAGAAAACAAGAAATCATGGCCTTTGAGTCTGCACATGAGGCAGTTTTAAATACTTCCATGCTCCATTTCATTTCAACACAAAAAGCAATTAAAGGAGGTGACTACCCTATCTCCCTCCCCGACTCGGTCCTGGGGCTCAGGGTTGATGCTAAGTGGGAGTCTATGCTGGCTCTCTGCCGAAATGGTCAGAATTCAGTAACACAGTTGTGGGCCTGGCAACTGGGCAGGGTTTTAACATTCTCCACATAACAAAGCTCCTTTTCATATCGCCATCTTCAATTAAATTATGTAAAATTATTCAAAGCTACTAAGGTCACTGTTTTATTAAGTAATTGCAGATGCTGGGAGACAGGAAAAGCGACGCTCAATGCCGGGAGCCACGTGAAGTCCAAGTGGGTCTTGGCTTCACGCAAGAAAGAATTCAGGAGTGAGCCGACAGTATAAAGTGAAAGTGAGATTTATCCAGAAACTGTAGAAAATCTACTCCACAGATAGAGCAGAGGCCAGTTCTCCCTGCAGAAAACCAGCCACCTGGTTCTTGTTGCCTTTCTATTCAAGCAACGGATTAATTATAGGTTAAGCAAGGGGAGGAATATTCATGAAGGGGTGGTGTTTCACCATCTTGGTTCTAATCAGTTGGAACTTGCCCTGCCTCCATCCTATTTTGATCACAGTAATTGAAACTTTGTTATGAGACTTCCTGACTGTTAGGCAATGCTGCAGCAATGCCCAAAGCAATGCCCAAAGCAGTACCTAAGGCAGTACCTGCCAGTTTCCTATCTCACTGCCTTGAGAGACCATAAAATCTGTTTCTATAGAATACAGAGGGAAAAAATGCTTATTTTGCTATTGGTTCTGGGGAACAGTATTGTGCCTATTGGGGTCAGCGGGGAAGAGGCATGCAATAACCACAGTGATGTTTTTCTTCTTTTTAGAGGCTCAAATTGGGACACATACTCTCGGTCATTTTCAGGAAGGCAGAAGCTCTCTACATGAATGAATCATTCATTTAAAAAACATTTAATACACTCATATTCAGCAATTCTAAGTAAAAATAAATAATATCCAGTTACTTTTTACAAGTTTCTCTCCAGAATATATTTATTGAATAATGTCTTAGTGCTTGCTAGAATTTACTTCTTAAAATAAATATATACATTAGAAGATGGCTGAGCAGAGACATCAGCTGCCAGATCATCTCAGAAAGAAGGAAAAGTTTTAGATGAAAAAGAAAAAAAAAACAAAGAAACATAGATCAGGTGTAATTCCAAGGTAAAAGTGTCAGAACCTACCAGAGATTCCATAGGAAGAAGTTACGGAGGAGAAAAAGAAAGAGCAAGATATCGGCAGAGATCAACTCTTGAGAGGCTTGGAGTCCAGCAAAAACTATAGGTGGGGCTGTTTATTCTCCTTCCCTCACACGAATCTCTGGCAGTTGGCAGGCTCCCAAGCTGCTGGAGAGCACTTCTACCCTCACGAGCCCAAAAGCTGCTGCCACTAGTGAACTGAGAGCTTCTTGAGGACAAAGCAGCAGGCTGCCAGCCCCCTTGGCGATGCTTCCCTCACCACAGACCTGAGCCACTGCTTCTCCTCCCTGTGTGTACCTTTGTCCTCCACAGGCGGCTTCAACCCCTCAGTTTTCGTCTCACTCATTCCCACACAAATATTTCCCAACTCTGGCCCAGTCTGTAGGAGCCACAGGGGCCAGTGGGTCCCAGGAGATCTGCGTGGCCTCAGAGCCTGGACATTCCAGATGGGCTGCCTTTCAGAGAGAGGGACAGAGATGACCAGAGTGCCAGCTTTCCTCCATCCAGACTCTTTTTCTCCCCTTCCCCTCCCCCATCCACAGCTGCCAAAACAGACAATTGAGCCGGGGCTCTCAGGAGCAGCTGCTTCCCCTCTGTTGGTGTGTACACCACACCAAGACTTCCACAGAGAGTAGGGCTCAAACTTTTCCTTTTAAAGACCTTCTGCTGAATAAGGGGGGTGCGGACTATGAGCTCCCTGCTCACTGGCCCTCCCCAGTACCACTTACCTAGCCGCTCCATCACAGCAGGGCACACCCAAAGCAGAGGGACATCAAACCTGCTGGAGCACTCCACAGGCAACTCAGGACCAGCACACTTCTCCCTGGCACAGTCAGGGATTGATCTTAAGGGACTCAGGGACAGGCCCACAGACCAGATCCTATACCACCAGGACTTACTTGTGTTGCTCCGGGACATGGAGGGGAGATTTGTGAACTAATCTTGGGAGGCAAGGGAGCCCTTGTGGGCAGAACTTAAAAGAGAATGCAGTGTGGGTCTCAGCTGCTGCACACTCGTGGAGCACCTCTCCACACACAGGAAGGCCTTGCTCTCAGCCCAGGGCAGGATCCTGGACAGGGAAGTTCCCAGCCTGCATCATGGGGGAGCTCAGGTAGTTTGAGCTCCTGCCTGCTGGCAGATGCTAGAGGGAGACCACAGAGAAGGGGAGAAGGGGAGGAGGAGAGAGAAGAACAAAACCGACTCCTGACAGCCAGACTGTGAATCGCAGGCAGCCCCTCCCCCAAAAGCAGAGGTTCTGGCTGGGTGGGGCCACATCCAGTCCCTCCCTGGCAGCTTTACCCAGAAGCCTGCAAGTGGACTTTTGACCCCTGCCAACAGCTAACTTACCAGCTTTTGTGGAGCCTGAGGGCAGGCTCACCCAACCTGCCCCAACCAGCCTTACTCCCCCACCTGCCTCTGCTATAGTGGAAAATAAGGACTCATCTGGAAGTTCCAAGGCCCCACCTACCATCTTGGGCATTCCAGTCTTCTCCTGAGTGGCTAGAGCTGGTCACTGCATCCTGTTCATTTTGGAAAGCACAACTTACTGACAGGGAGGTCAATTTGTAAGCCCTTTAAAGCATTTACTGACTCGATCATACAGGTTGTGGTTGATTCTCACCCACAAGCACCAACTACTGTCTCAGAGATTAAACTGGATATGCCATTCCAATTGACACTATTAAGAAGACCACAGGGCTGGGGAAAGAGAAAGGATTTCAAAGACCTCCATCCTCCCTCATCAACAAAAGACAGAGAATCTGCCCACACACATAGTTCACCACTGCTACAGCCTACAAACAACTAGCAACTGAGAAAACCACCACACTAAGGATATCTATAACCAAGGCATCCATCCAAAACCTCAACTGCCATCAAAGAACCCACAAGCAAAGCCAAAGGTTCTTGCCCAGCATATGCTATAGAAACACCCTTATGATTGAGAAGGGGGGGAAAGCACTATCTAAACAAAAGAAAATCCAAAAATAAGAAGTGACAGCTGCTCAAGATCAGAAGGAATTAGTGCAAAAACTCAGGAAGTATGAAGAATCAAAGTGAAAGGACAACCCCAAGGAGAACACCAGCTCTCTAGCAATGGATACCAACCAAAATGAAAATACTGAAATGACAGATAAAGAATTCCAAGTATGGACTGTAAAGAAATTCAATGAAATCCAAGAGAAAATGGAAAACCAACTCAAAGAAACCAGAAAAACAATTCAGGAAATGAATGAAAAATTCACTAAAGAGACTGACATATTTTTAAAAAAAAAAATCACTCCTGGAAATGAAAAAATTCATTTAAAGAAATACAAAACACAGTGGAAAGTTTTGAGAATAGACTAGACCAGGCAGAAGACAGAATCTCAAGCTTGAAGACAACTGTTTCGAATTAACTCAGTCAGTCAAAAATAAAAAACAAAGAATTAAGAGGAAAGAATAAAGCCTACAAGAAATATGGGATTATGTAAAATGGCCAAATATAACAATTACAGGCATCCATGTGGGTGAATAAGAAAATGCAAAAGGGTTAGAAAACCAATTTGAGGGAATAATTGAGAAAAACTGCCCTGGTCATGCTAGAGATTTAAACATCCAAGTACCAGAAGCTCAGTGAATATCTGGGAGATTCATTGCAAATAGGCAATCACCAAGTCACACAGTCATCAGACTGGCCAAAGTCAACATGAAGGAGGAACTCCTGCAAGCAATAAGGTGAAAACATCAAATAACTAACAAAGAAAAACCCATCATGGTAATTGCAGACTTCTCAACAGAGACATTACAAGCCAGAAAGGATTGGGGCCCCATCTTCAGTCTTCTTAAACAGAACATCTGCCAGCCTAGAATTTTGAATCCTACAAAACTAAGTTTCACCTATGAAGGAGAAATAAAGACTTTTCCAGACAAGCAAACACTGAGGGAATTTGTCAAGAACAGACCTGCCCTGAAGGAAATACTCATAACTGCATTATACATGGATCAGCACAATAGACACCAACCACTGTAAAACAACTCAGAGCTCACAGAAAACAATAGCACAAGAGGTAAAACAAAGCAATAAGGTACCACCCAACAGGATGAACAGAACAGCATCCCACATATCAATTCTATCAATCAACATGAATGGTCTGAATACCTCATTCAAGAGACACAGGCAGGCTGAATGAATGAAAAAAATGCAACCCACGTATCTGCTGTATGCAGGAAACACATCTAATCTGCAAGGACTCATATAGACTCAAGGTGAAGAGATGGAAAAAAATGTTCCATGCAAACAGAAAGCAAGAGAAAGCAGATGTAGCCATTCTTATATCATATAAAATTGACTTTAAATCAACAATGGTAAAGAAAGACAAAGATAACTGTTATATAATGATAAAGGGAGCAATTCAACAAGACAACATAAGAATTCTAAATATTTATGCACCTAAAACAGGGGTGCCCAGATTCATAAGGCAAATTCTACCAGATCTAAACAAAAAGATAAACAGCAGCATCATAATTGCCAGGAACTTCAACACCCCACTGACAGAACTAGACAGATCATCCAAGCAGAAAATAAATAAACATGGGATTTAAAGGGGCCTAGAACAAATGAGCCTAACAGACATTTATGGAACATTTTACCCCAAAACTACTGAATACACATTCTTCTAAAGCACATGGTACATTCACCAAGACTAATCATATCTTAGGCCACAAGGAATGTCTCAACGAATTCAAAAAAATAGAAATCATACCATGTATCTTCTCAGACCACAGTGGAATAAAACTAGAAATCAACTCTAAGAGAAACACCCAATTCTACACAAAGACGTGGAAATTAAACAACCTGCTGCTGAACAATTATTGGGTCAATAATGAAATTAAATTTCCAATCAAAAGATTCCTTGAACAAAGGGGACACAAGCTATCAAAATCTATGAGATTCAGCAAAATCAGTCCTAAGGGGAAAATTCATAGCCTTAAATGCCTACATCAAAAAGAAAGATCACAAATTAACAACCTAATGACACATCTCAAGGAACAAGAAAAGCAAGAGAAAACCAAATCCAAAGTGTGCACAACCAAAGAAATAACTAAGGTTAGAGCACAACTAAACAAAATGGAAAACAAGAAAACAATGCAAAGGATCAATGAAAAAGTTGGTTCTTTGAAAAGATAAATAACATTGATTGACCTCTTGCTAGACTAACAAGGAATAGAAGAGAAAGGACACAGATAAGCTTAATCAGAAATGGAAAAGGAGATATTATGATGGCTACCACAGAAATACAAAATATTATCTGTAAATACTAAGAAAATCTCTCCACACAAAAACTCAAAGACACAGAGGAAATGAACAAATTCCTGGAAATATACAACCTCCCAAGACTCAATCGGGAAGAAATAGAACTCTTGAACAGACCAATAACAAGCAGCAAGATTTAAGCAATAATAAAAAAATCTTCCGACTGGGTGCAATGGCTCACGCCTGTAATCCTAACACTCTGGGAGGCCGAGGCAGGCGGATCACTCAAGGTCAGGAGTTCGAAACCAGCCTGAGCAAGAGCAAGACCCCATCTCTACTAAAAATAGAAAGAAATTAATTGGCCAACTAAAAATATATATAGAAAAAATTAGCCGGGCATGGTGGCGCATGCCTGTAGTCCCAGCTACTCGGGAGGCTGAGGCAGAAGGATCACTTGAGCCCAGGAGTTTGAGGTTGCTGTGAGCTAGGCTGACACCACGGCACTCTAGCCTGGGCAAGAGAGTGAGACTGTCTCAGAAAAAAATAAATAAATAAAATAAATAAATAAAAAATCTTCCAAAAAACAAAAGCCACAGGTAATTATAGCAGCAACAGAAATAAATAAATAGGACTTGATGAAATTAAAAAGCTTCTGCACAGATAAGGAAATAATAAACAGAGTAAAGAGACAACCTACAGAACAGGAGAAAATATACATAATCTACACATCCAATAAAGGGCTAATATCCAGAATCTACAAAGAACTCAAACAATTCAGCAAGAAAAAAACAAACAACCCCATTAAAAAGTCGGCAAAAGACATGAACAGAAGCTTTTCAAAAGAAGATAGACTAATGGCCAAAAAACATATAAAAAAATGCTCAATGTCACTAATCATCAAAGAAATGCAAATTAAAACCACAATGAGATACCACCTTACTACTGTTAGAATGGCTTTTATTAAAAAGCCCAAAAATAATAGATGCTAGCATGGATGCAGAGAGAAAGGAATACTTTTATGTTCTTGGTGGGACTGCAAATTAGTCCAATCTCTATGGAAAACAGTATGGAGATTCCTCAAAGAACTAAAAGTAGATCTACCATTCAATCCAGCAATGCCACTATTGGGTATTTACCCAAAGGAAAAGAAGTCATCTTATCAAAAAGATGCTTGTATTCAAATGTTTATTGCAGCACAATTCACAATCGCAAAGATGTGGAATCAACCCAAGTGCCCATCAATTCATAAGTAGATTAACACAATATGGTATATGTATACCATGGAGTACTACTCAGCCATAAAAAAGGATGGATTAATGTCTTTTGCAACAATTTAGATGGAACTGGAGACCATTATCCTAAGTGAAGTATCTAATGATTGGAAAAAAAACACCACATGTACTTGCTATTAAATTGGAACTAACCGAGGAACACACATGTGCACAGAGGGAAGTAAAAGTCATTGGAAATCAAGTGGGTGCAGGAGAGGAGAGGAGGGGCAAAAACCTACCTAACCGTACAGTGAACACTATTCGGATAATGGGCACACTTATAACCCTGACTCAAGCACTACAAAAGCAATCCATGTAACCAAACACATTTGTATCCTTGAATATTTGAAATTAAAAAAAAAGAAACCAGTACCTAAAAATAAATAAATATATTATACATTATATATATGTATACTGTGTATATGTGTATATATATTCCCCTTATTAAGTAAATTATATATTAATGTATAATTTCTTCCCATAAAAGAAACAGAAGATGATGTTTAAAAATCAGCAAAGGCCTAAACATTTTAATGTGTCAGACAGGATGACTCCTTCTGCTATTTCCACCTGGTGGCAGCATGCCTAAAATTCAAGGAGAGTAATCAAAATATTCTCAGTAGCTCCCTCTAGCTCAGGAAAAACCTGACAATTATACAGCAAGTTCTAAATCACATAGAAAATCTACATTTTGAGATACAAGTACATTTATACAGGGGAGTTGTTCTGGATATGAAGAGAGAAATGGACAAGAAATGGTTTACGTACTGAATTTACGATGAACAATAGCCTTTGAATGTTGACAGGAAGAGAAATACATAACATTTTAAAATATTTTACAATAAAATAAGAGAGAGATAAAGAGAATTAGGGGAAATATTTTTAGGGTAATAAAAGCATGCTCACGTTTGTGTTAAAGAAAGGAATGAGTATAAAAGATTCAAGGTACAAGACAGAAAATGGAAATTTGAGGATCTGAAATATTTGACAGGATGGGAGGGGTGGGACTAAGAGTACATGAAAGAGCATTTGACCAAATTCAACACATTCAATAGTTCATTGATTATTTTTAAATATTCAATGAAATAAAAATTCATAGACATATTCTTAAGATATATTTGAAAGCATTCTTAATGTAAAAATATTGGATGCACTTCCATCAAAACCTGAACTAGACCAATATATCCACTGAATATTTTATTAGTTAATATTGCAAAAAAGGGGAAAAATGCAATTAGATAAGAGAAAGAAATTAGAGGCAAAAGAATCATAAAGGAAGAGATAAAACAATGTATACAGATGATATTATTAATATTATTTATCTGGAAACTCTAAGAGAATCGATTAAAAAATATTAAAACAACACCAGGTAAATTGCAGGAATAAAATTAGAAATCAAAATATGTCATGTACAAACAATAACCTGTTATAACATGTCACAACTGATCTCATTACAACAGAAAAGTAAGATAAAATTCCTAGGCAAAAATCTAACAAGAAATGCACCAAAACCTGTATAACTAAAAGTATAAACACACTTAAAGGACACAAAAGCAGATCTAACAAATGGAAAGACATACCTTGTTCTCTTTATGTGAAAGCATAAACAAGCAAGAATAGCATGAAAAATTCTAGACTAGGGGTGGGAGACTCGACATGTAGAAGCTAACCCTAACAGATGTAAAAACAATATAAAGCTTCTATAATTAAAACAGGATGTTTGCACATGAATAGGATGGTAGACCACTGAAACAGAATGTAAAACAATGGAAATTTAATATTTGATGAAGGTAGCATCTCGAATCAATAGAAAATAGGATAAGTTATCATTTTTTAATGGCAATGGTACAACTGGATAGCCTTATGAAAAATAATAAAATTAGATCCATTTCTTATACCATAAATAGTATAAATTTCAAATACATCCAAATGTAAAAATTAAAATCCAACAAGTTCTGGAAAGGAAAGCGAAACATGGGATAAAGTTATTTAAAACCTGAAAGTAGAGAACACTTGGCAGATAACTATTCAAAATCCAGAGGCTATAATTATTATATAAATATTAATAAATGTGACTACATTTTAAAAAGCATTTTTTGCCTGGAAAAAAAAATTGTAAGAGAAGCCAAAGGACAAATGACAAAATGAGAAAAATATATATGGAATTTATATCTCAGACAAAAAGCTAATATCTTTAATATAAAGAGCTTCTAGAATTTGAGAATGAAAACACCTACAATCCAAGACAGAAATGGGCAAAAGATACAAATAGAGATTTCAGACAAAATAGAAACATTAATGTTTCTTAAACTTATAAAAAAGATGCTCAACTTTTCTCATATAAGAAATGCATCTTAAAACTATAGAAAAGATAATTCAAGAAAAAGGGGGTTGAGACTTCTTTACCCAACCATGATAGAGTAACAGGGTGCAGACTTGCCCTCTACCTTATATCATTAGAAAGCCAGACAAAATATATAAAATAGCTTTTTTCAGACATTAACAAAAGGCAGTGAAAGACTGTTTTTCAGGAGAGAGAAAAAAAAACAATTTTTGCCCAGAAGCAATTTCCAAACAGGGATGCAGGGATCAGGAAGCAAAAAGGACTTGATAGTCTCAATTACTTAATAACTAAGGATTCAGAGACTGGTACTCAGGGAGGCCAGAGCAGTTAGAATCTGCAGAGCAGAAAACTGGAGAAAAGGGAGCTATGCAAAGATGAACTCTGCAAATCTGCATAGAGATCTACTTGATCCCCTTTTTGCCATTCCCAGCCCTTCTGCCATGTGAGGACACAGCATCTGTCCCCGCCAGAGGAGGATGCAGCAACAGGGCACCATCTTGAAAGCAAAGAGTGAGCCCTCACCAGACACTGAACATACCAGCACCCTGATCTTGGAATTTCCAGCCACCAGACTGTGAGAAATAAATTTCTATTATAGTTGACCCTTGAACAACATGAGTTTGAACTGTGTGGGTCCATTTATATGTGGATTTCCTTCTGCCCCTGCCACCCCTGAGACAGCAAGACCAACCTCCCTCTTCCTTGGCCTACTCAATGTGAAGATGATGAGGATAAAGACCTTTATGACAATCCACTTCCACTTATTGAATAATAAATATATTTTCTATTTTCTCTCAAAAAAAAAAAAGAAAAAGATCTACTTGAGATTTTGGCTTGATGCCACATCTAAGTACAATTAAATTCTATAAAGCCAGGTTAAGGAGAAAAAAAACTTTTTTTATAAAACAGATTACCAGAGAACAATAAGCAGAACAATTCCCAGAGTTTACACAGCCTGGAATCATTTAAGTTCCAACCAGAGTGAAGACATTTCAATAAATACATGAAGCATACATTAAGAAACCCAGAATAATCACACTGTAGTACTGGGACTGTATCTGCCCTATGCTATTCTAGACATACACTAGAAAAGACCAAAAACAAACTTCAAAAGAATCAGACTAAGCCTCAAGATACTTAAAAGCCTTCCAGAAGAAATCCCAACACACTTTAAAAGAATACAATACAATGAAATACAGCACTCAACAACATAAAATCTATTATTTCCATTTCTGAAAATTACTAAATATGGAAGAAGCAGAAAAATGTGGCCTGTAGCCAGGGGGAAAATAGTTCTCAACAAAAATTCCAGAAATGACAGAGATGAAATTGGCAAATAAAGACTTTATAATTAGCTATTTTAAATATATTAAATATGCTCAATAATTTTTTTTAAATGAACATGATGCTGAGAGAAATGGAAGATATCAAAAATAATCAAAGGGAACACCTAGAGATTAAAACATATATAATATCCAAAAAGAAAAAAATTACTTGATTGTATTAACATCAGATTAGATGGTACAGAAGAAAACATCAATGCGCTTGAAGACATAGCAATAGAAACTATCCAAATTGAAACACAGAAAAGATGGACACAAAAAAATAAACAGAATCTCAGTGATCTGTGGAACAACATCAAGCAGTTTAACATAGATATAATTGTTGCTCTAGTAGGAGAAGGAGGAAAAGAGAAAAATATTTAAAGAAATAATGGCTGAAACTTTCCCAAATTAGATGAGAATTATATGCCCACAGATCCAAGAAGCTCAATGAATCTGCAAGCAGAATAAACACAAATAAAATCATGCAAAGGTACATCATAATCAGATTTCTGAATATCTATCAGAAAGAATATTTTAAATGCAGTGGGGGGGAGCACATTACATAAAAAGGAAAAAAATGATAAGAATGACTACAGACTTCTCATCAGAAATGATGCAAACAAGAAGATAATAGTGAGACATCTTAAAAGTGCAAGAAAACAATCTAGAAGTCCGTATTCAGTGGGAATATCTTCCAAATTGAAGGGGAAATAAAGACTTCTTAATACAAGAAAAAGTTTAGAGAATGTGTTGTCAGCAGACTGCAAAACAAGAAATGTTAGGAAGTTCTCTAGGCAGAAGAAAAAAGATATCAGTTGGAAACTTGGAGAGTCCCTAAAATTGTCAAAAGTTACCTTGGAGATATGATGTAAATGTAAAACCAGAGAGCACTTGAAATTTTAAGTGTGTGGATAAATATAAAAAGCATTTGTCTCAATTGTTAATGTCCTTAAAAATAAAGCAAAGAAAAATGATAGAAAGAGCAGGGGTATGGGCTGCAATTTTAAGTCAAAGAGCGAGGTTAGGCCTCACTATGAAAGTGGTATTTGTACATAGACTTGAAAAAGATGGTCGGAGTTGTGCTCAGTAATAACAGCTACCCTAGGGTACTATCGAGTAATCATGGCTTACTGAAACAACCCACCCAGGCCATACATTGCATCATGCACTTCAGTAACCATACCTTAACCCAAAGTACTGGCTCTAAAGGGAGAAATTTTTGGACATATGGAGATGTTTAGAGGAGCAAAAAAAATCTTTCTGAGCATTTGAAGAAATTATAAATTACATAACAAAGATAATTGTGTGAACACCCTATTCTGTTCTCCAGACACTCAGCACTGGCTGCTCTAAATTCCATTTGTTGTATACTCAGCTTCAGGAAGGGATCTCATAAAACTCATTTCTTTAAGGACTAATGAAGCTGGTATGTGACCACCTGTACTTCACATTCCTTATTGTTTTGTATTAGGAATTTATATTCCTAATTCAATATTAATTGAATTTATATTATATTTATATTTATAGTAATTTCTGATTTAATGAGGATGGACTTTTTAGCCAAGCAATAAATCTCTATTTGGAGAAACTGAAGCCTCAGTTAGCAGATGGGTTATATATATTTTTGGTCAGAATTAAGGACTGGAGTCCTTGTGGAGAAGTTATAAAATCATAACACAAAGGCCAAAGCCCATGTTCTTCCCAGCAAGAGCTGTTTATGAGTATATGCACAAACTTATCAATGATTGCTTATATTTCTCTTTGGCCCATATTCAACCAAGGCTCAGCAGTAACAATGCCTCATTTATAGATTTTCAATGGGAGTGTTGCCATGTCTTTCAGTGTTATTAATAAATCCCAATCCCCATTCTCAATCCCACTGCACAAAACTTACAAGTAGACAAAAACAATTCATTATAACAAACTTCAAATAAGCCCCATAAGGCAGGCTCTTCTTGAGACTCAAGAGCAAATAATGCCTCAGGGGTTCATTAAAAGTTGACTTTTCTCTAAGAACCCTTGAGGGTTCTTGTCTGGATGATGCAATACTAGGGAAAGTTCCTCTGAGTTAATGTCACTTTCACAGACTGTTGCCATGGAGGCTTCATTTCAAATGCATTTCAAAATTATTAGAGCACTCCCTTTTTAGTTTTTTTATTTTATTTTTATTTTATTGAGGTAAAATTCACCATTTTAAGCATATACATAAAGTGGATTTTAGTATATTCACAATGTTTTGCAACCATCAACACTACTTGGTTCTAGAATATTTTGTAATCCCCAAAAAGAAACCTCAGAGCTGTTAAGCAGTCACTCCCTATCCCCTCCTAACCCCAGCCCCTGGCAACCAATCATCTGCTTTCTATCTCTATGGATGTGCCTATTCAGGACATTTCATATAAATGAACTTATACACTATGTGGCCTTTTATATCTGGCTTCTTTCACTTATCATAATGTTTTCAAAGTTCATTCATATTATAGCCTATATTACTGTGTTTCCCCAAAAATAAGACAGGGTCTTATATTTATTTTTCCTC